>JAAGNO010018006.1:76374-104326 GCA_033439905.1 Ceryle rudis
TAAAAAAATATCTAAACTTTTTTTTTTTTTTAATATATATAAGTATATTGACAACAATATCAGAACAACAAAATATCAACATAAGAAAATGTTACATTTGAAGGTCTCCTGAAAGTCTTGATTTCTAAGTGAAGATTTGCATTTCAATGTATATGTAGGTAAATGAGAGTAGATTCAATATTTTCATATATTGAATTTCAGCACACTTGGGATAAACACTAGAGCATCTTGAGGGAAGGGGTGAGCAGAAAAATGAGGAAAAGATTAATTATAAAGCCAAATTAAAGAAGCAGCATGTCTTTTCAATCTGGAAGATTCCTATTTTATGTCATATCCCTCATTTTTGTAGTGTATAACTCATGTACTTCTGGATAAAAGGGCAGAAAGATTGAAGATGGTGTTCATTTCCATGTACTAAGTCTACTAGCATAGGTTACCAATTTAATACATTCGTTGCATTGAATTTAGTTACAAATACAAGAAACACTGTTGGTAGAAAAGCTACAACCTTGTTCTAAAGCTTAAAAACAATATCACTATGTACTTGTTCATCTGTCAAAAAGAAAAAAGAGGAAAAGGAAAGAGGTAATTTCAAATGAACCATTATTCAAAGTGTAGCTGAATGTGCCTCAGGAGTACATGTTAAAACAGCGGGAATATAATCAGTCGTATTGGGTATTTTCACATCCAGTTTCTTCTTTGAACTAAACGACAGTATTGCATAATGTGTCAGGAAAGAAAAGTTGTCAAATAGACAGTCAAGGACTGAAAACCAAGTGTGCCCATGGACAGCTTGCAATATGGAGCTAAATTTTTTTGATTGCCTTGTTAGTGGACGGAACAAGTTTTTTAGTTCAGCAAATGTTTATCCGAAATACAGTGCCCTACCTTTTTTTTGTCTAGTGTTTGAGCATCACTGAAAACATCAATACAGCTAAGCTTTTCATGGCAGGTTTTTTGTTTTATTTTGAAATGAGTTGTTTAAGGTGAGGTAAAATGATACTGACTTGATTTGCCTGGTTAGCTGCACTATTCTCAGGTCAGAAGGGGAGAAAAGGAGAAGACAAACCACTTGCAACAACCTGTGGAGGGAGAGAGCAAAGGAGACTGGTGAGGAGCCTGACTGTCTTGTTACTTTAGGCTGACTGCAACTCCCAGCTTTCTTAATACAGCATCTTTCCTAGAAAACAGTTAATCCCACCTGAACTGCCTCAAGCCAATATCTCTACACATTGATATGTCATAGGTCATTTTAGACATGGGGTGATGATGTGGCATGGAGACTATAGGAGACAGTGTCCTCTTGGACTGGTAGCTGAATGCTGGGCAGGATATTTAAAAGCAACACAAATAGCACTAAACATGCATGTCTAGGAAGCTGCACTGAACCCAGTGGAGTCTTCAGATCTGTTTAGATGACTAAATCTGCCTACTTTAGGATAATCTGAATAAATCTCCAGACTCCACTGACTGGATTAACTATATTTCCATAGAGGACAAGGAGTTTAGACACCCTCCTCATTTGTGAAGACATACATTACAGACAAATAAATCTAGGTCTCTGAATCTGGAATTAAATCTGGAGCAGAATTCTTCCTTTTTGCTGAGCTGAACTAGTTCTGAGATTGAGTCAGACCAGCTGAAAAGAATGGAGAAAGAAAAGGAGAAAGGAAAGAAAGAAGATTAGTGGATTAGGAGACAAGGCTTGTGAGGAAAGACTGGAAGAAATTGTTCTGTCTAGAAAAGATCAAAAAGCACAATAAAAGCCTTCAAGTAGTTTTCATACAGAGGACAGTTGCAAATTTTTCCCTAGGTACACTGAGAATAAAGGGAGTAATTGCAGTCAATGGAAATGTAGTTCCAACCTTAAAAGAGGAATTTCTAATCATAAGGATGGTGGAGTGCTGATGTACACAGCCTGAGGAGGCTGTAGAATTACAATCTCCAGTGCTTTTATGGAATAGGTTAGACAAACATTTCCAGGAATCATTTTAGTGTAATTGAGTGTGCCCAGGGGCCACAAGCCAGGCCAAGTGAGATTTCAGACTCTTCAAGCCTTATTTTCTCCAGTTAATCTCTTCTTTTTTTTTTAAACTTAAACTGCTCAGTGCTGAACGGGATACATCAATAAAATATCTCCTTTAATTTTAAATTATATTTCTTTTATAGTGAAGAAGCAGTACATATTCAAGACTAGACAATAGTGATGAGGTACTGAAAGAAATAGCTTGGATAATGCCTCTACCAGAAGACTTCTCTTAGTAGAAAAGGAAACAGAGCTGTAAGGAGTAAGTAGCTGTAAGCAACACATGCCTTATTTATTTATTTTAAATTCCTTATTTTCTACTTTTTCCTAGCAAGGACAAACGCATGTAACATGGTGCAGTGTAAAACAAAATAGAGGAACACACGCCTGATCTTGCCTTAGATTCACTGCTCTCACAGTTACTGTTCTCCTTCCCAAGCATCCACAACACCAGCCTTTGTACTCCTGCTGTGGGGCATTATTGCTGAGAGCTCTGACGGCTGGCTGTGAGGTAATTAACTGGAGCAGGGACCTAGTAATCTCTTGTACTAACTCACAGGAAAAACTGAAGCAAAAAGGTTAGTCTTTGGCAGGCATCAAGTCACATCACAGCTGCCTATAGCTGTCTAAGGAGAATGTTTTGTTGTTGTCACAGATCTGTTTGCTTTACTTTTAAAACAAGGACTCATATAAAATTTTAAATACAAAGCTTCCTGCTGTGCTTTCTTATGCCATAACTGTGAAAACATTTTGAGTTCGGGCTGGGCTCTGAATTGTATTTTGCCCTTGGTGGAAATTAACACAAAGAACAAACAGTCGTAATGCCAACTGCAGTATCTTTGCTGGATGGTCTCCCCACAGCTCTACTGAGCCTTGAGGTGGGAATACTAAACTGAAGTAACTTTCTATAGCAGTTTTTCTACTTCTTCTGGAAAAGATGTTGAGTAACAAGGTAGACAAGACAGCACAGGCTCTTGGCTGACCTCCCTTTTCAGGTCATCAATTCCCTTTCAAACCTCCTATGGTTTTAGTTACTTAAAATAAAAAATAAATGAAGTATCCTTCTGACTGTGTGGCACTGTTAAGTCTAGGTGGTTTGTGTTCTCATTACAGCTCATGAGGACAGAGTTCTTTGCTTCATTTAACACAGAGGATCCTTTTAAAATCTGGAAAGAGAAAGAAAATTTGCAGCTAGGGATGTAAACTGTCACTATGCTATGGGAAGGAGGAGTGAGTAGAGCTCAGAGAAGAAACATTGACATCAGCTGAGGGAAAATGGGAGAGGAAAGCAGAAGAGAAAGTTATTAAGGTCAAAAATGGTAAGTGACTGGAAAGTAAGTGAGAGATCAGTGTTGGGAGCAAATAGGCAATTACTTATCAATCTCCAGGTGAGGGCTTACACTTAAAATTTCTAGGCATGATCTTATGTGCAGACAGTAAGAGGTTATCAAACACCATGAACCTCAGAGAAAGCTGGATCAGGAAGAGATGGGGACCTTTTCAGCTTATGGGTGGAAGGAGAAACAGGCAGGTAGCTGCATCGTTGAAACAGGCGTGAATGCTCACAGTGCCTCAGGCTGGTACTGCTGGGGTGATAAAAGGCAAAAGCACTTTAACTGTTAGCACAGTTACTGTAAAAGACTAAGAAAGCCACTGGTTACTACCTGCCTTTCCTGTCTTTTATGATTCTGAAAGTATCACTGTGAGTATATATCTAAACTTTTTCAGAAGTAAGCATGGTTGAGCTCCCTGGATGCTCCAACCACCAGCCTCAGGCCTTGGGAGTTGTGTCACATGAAGCAAAAATCTGCAGCAGCGATATAGCACTGGATCTCTAGATCATCTTGAGTCACAAGCTAAAGGGAAGCTCCAGTTTCCAAGCCAAACTATATTGTTTTCCTGGCAGCTGGATCCTTGAGTCCAAGTGAACTGTTAACACTGCTGGCTGCAGCAGAAACAGGCAGCCAACAGGGATGAATGATTTTTTGCTAGTGAATGCAAAGTAAGGAGCCTACAGTTGTTTCTGTTAATTTCAAATTTAGCTTTTCAAATTTAGTTTTTGCTCATGTTAGTATGCTGTCATCTACTTGTTCACAAACTTTGATCATTTAAAAAGTAACTATTCCTGTTTCTGAATTCCTTACTTGAAAATCCAGATGATATTGTAGCTAAGCAGAAATGCTACAGTAATACTGATTGATGTATAGAAACAGCTATCTAGAAAAAAAGAATTTTTTTTTTTTAATCTTAAATTTTTGCCAGCTGTCATTTCTTCATGAGAAATAGTTTATTTTCCATAAGGGAAAATAAAATTACTGTTAGCATCACTAATGCAACCATTCCAGATGTCATTCATCCAAATACTCTGGAGGAAGGAGCTATACCTTCTGAGAATATGTAATGGCATAGAGATCATTCCTGGCCATCTTGGTCTGCATAGTCCCCAGCAGTCAGAAATGATAGCAAGTTCAGAGATGAGCCATAGGACGTGACACAGCTAGTGAATTGACTAGCTTCACTAGTACATTCATTTTTTCACTGAGAGGGTGGTCAGTTACTACGACAGGTTCCCCAGGAAAGTGGTCACAGCACCAAACCAGTCTTAATCATATGATTTAGTTTTAGGTAGTCCTGCAAGAAGCAGAGAATTGGATTTCATGATCCTTAGGGGTCCCTTCCAACTTGAGATATTCTACGGTTCTCCTATCCTGGCTCATTGTAGTGTTGGCCGATCTAGAGCCAGTCTTTGTGGATTTGTGCTATGTTGCTGACTGCTCTTAACAGCAATGGAAACATCTGCAAAATATGCCTGTTTTGTCCTCTGTCTCTCCTTGATGGTCTTTCCAGCTCAACCACAGTCCCTATTGATGGTCTTTGATGGCCTACAGTCAGTCTGCTGTCCTTGCTTGGACAGGATTCAAAACTGATGTGAAGAGATGTTCCCTTCCACAAAGGGAAGAACAAAGCTGACCTTCTTTTGTCCAGTAAAAGGAAAGCGAGGGTGGGATTTCCATCTAGTCACCTACTCAGCTGGGACCTGGAGCTGTCACACAAGAGCTTCCCTTTAAGGAGAGCAGCTACCCTGTGGTAGTGTCCCCTTCATACATGACTGCTCTTCCAAGACTGTCAAACTGCAAGAGAAGGTCAAAATAGAAAAAACTCCTCCTTATTGCTGGCCTGAACTCATCTGTTCCTGAAGCCACCAGAAATGATTCATCTCACCTTATTTAAGTCATATAAGATTTTGTTATCTTGGTGTAAACTAGATATGTAGGCTCCTTCTGTAGTTAGTGTCCAGAGACAGGCACCTCACAGTGATGACTCATCCTACCCAGGTGAGATGCAGGTGGATGTTTAAAACAGATGTACTGACTCATCCTCTGGAAATACCTATTACTCTTCATTAACCATAAAGACAGCCTAGGTAATTAGCTGCAGAATCCCCATTCAGTGGGGAAACATAATCCCCACCAGTAACAAAATTTTTATAACTTCAACTTTCCCGAACACTATGACTGGGTTAGGTACAACTATGACCACCTTGTATCATCCAAGAGCTGTGCATTGGGCTGGTGCCCAGGGGAGGAAGGATGGGGATTTTTGCGCAGTTAGTCACCCTACCTTATAATGCATGTACATGACACACAGGCTGATAAAAATGTATGTGTGTTTGATTCCTCAAAATCTCACAAAAATTATCTTCATAACTACAGCTGTCTGTGTTTTGAAATTGCCAGTGCTACCTAACCTTCAGATAAGTCTTCCCCGCCTCTCAACACCGGTAATGGTGCTGGAGTCTCACATTTACTTTTTGGTACCTAAATTAAAGAAAGACAAATCTCAGTTTGAGATTCTTCCAGAACAGACCAACAAAAAAGTATCAGAGTTAAAACATGTCCATTGGGAAAATTGAAAGCTGTGGATGATATGAATCCATGTCTGCATCTGTCTGTGTTACCAGGAAAAGATGTCATATCAATAACAAAACTGATTAAAGAGTTTTCAGAAAACTTCCAGTCAAGTCAAGGCTTAATCATCAGAAGACTGAAAAGTATCATTATTAAACTTCTTTTTTTTTTTTTTTTCCAGATTATGTAATTTAGAAAGAATAATAATATCCTCTAGGTGTCATTGAACTCTTGCCGAGTGTCTATTTACACATTTATTTACGAGTCATAGTAATTATAATAAACAAGACTACTAACCAAGTGACTGTGTGGGAATGTGACTGTGGTTTATATGTTATTCAAACACATGTATAATATACTATTAAATTTGCATTTTTCCCCTGTTCTTACAATATTTCCTTCTCATGTTCCTGATTCCTGCCTCAAACAGGAGTACTAGGCAAGGCTATTTTGAGTCTAATTTTGTAAAAATAATTAATTTAGAGAAAAGACATAGTGATAGCTAGGAAAGCTTAATCTAACAAGTAGTATACATGTTGCACTCTGTAATGTTCTGCAATTTATTTAATTTAATTAATTAATTTCAAAATGAGATATGATTGTTAAGTAAGCAAAAGACGTAAGAATAATGTAAGGAGAGGATTATCACATAAATGTTGATTTATGTACAGATTGAACCTGTGTGAATGAGATTACAATTACCTTGTATTTTTATCACTTTGCCATCACAGTTTAACTAGTAGCAGGACCAGTCATAAGGCCCTTGCCCTGTGATATATGCCTACAAAGCATTTTATGTTGTTAATTGAAGCATGGATGTGAGTTCAAATCTCTTCTCTTCCAGGTATGGTGCCCTGAGTGCTACCCTTGCAGACTCATGATCACTTTTGTTCTGTCTCTGCTGATGGTGGTAGCCCTCAGTACCCAGAAGCTGGATGTACTTCTCTCTATGCTCCTATGTAAAAATATTTTTGATGTCACTGTTCAAAAGAAAGAGTGTTTGTATTGGACTTTTTTGTGTCTGTGTAGATACTGAAGTGAATGAAACAGAAATAAAAGAGATGTGACTGGGAAATTACACCAAGTAAAAAAATAGAAGTAACCCACTTTGGTTCACTTTGGTAGCTGCAGACACTTGAAAATATCTACAACACATAGCAACAGAATTTTGTTTATCATTTATTGAAGCAAAAGAATACTACTTAGAATGCCAAGCAAAGAAATATTGGTTGACTCTTCAGGAAATTTCAGAAGCAATTAAACTTCACCATTTCTGTATTCTTAGGGATTAGAAGAAAATTATCTCTTTCTTTTGGAAGAAGGTGTAAATGTGAAGTAATATAATTTCTTTAAAGTCCCACACAAATCTTCATGCAGATCTGGATTGATAGATACTGGAATTCTGCCAAATGCAGGAGGAAAAAGTAGCCTCTCACAGGGTGACAATTTCTTGCCTGCTTAGCCTGATCCTTGCCTGTTGTTTTCAGCAAATTCATCAGGTTCACTAGCAGGGATTTCAGCTGGGTCTGACCTTTGCATCTGCTTTCTTTCTGCTTTCTGTGATCTGCCTGAGAGGTAAGTCTAGCACAGCATGCACACAATACAAGACAAAACGCTGCAGAAATGACAGTTTATCATTTTCTCCATCCAGAGCACTGACATTACTACTTTTTTTTTTCATTTCCCAGATGCTGTATGGTATTAGATTTATTTAGAAATTGATTTTAGATCACTCTGAATAGTCCTTTTCTAAAACAAGGATTTTGCTTCACCTTGTCTCTGTCAGAGCTATAGCCACAGATGGACCAATAAGCATTCAGAGCAATAACTGTGAAGTACAGACCTCCAGAAATCTGTTTAAATAATAACCATTCTGACACCAGAAACTGTAATAAAGTCTGCATAACAAACCTCCAAAGACAGTGCATAAACCCAGTCTATTTTACTACATCTGTGCTAAAGGTTTTGATCATGTTTAATTATGAAGGTCAATTCATATCTGACTTTGCTATAGTGATTATAATAGACATCCAAAACTCCTGATAAAATAGCCTTTGCATGAAGTCATTTAAAAAAAAACCCCAAAACATTACTAGAAATATTTAGTCTTTACATCTGATAAGACTGATCACAGGTATGTTCAAAGTCCAGAGGAAAATATAAATATCTAACAAATGACAGAAAAGTGCTTTATCAAACTAAATGTATCACTTCCGAGAGCTTATCTCATAGCTAGAAGTGAGAGCTGTGTGTCTCACCCTAAAAACTCAGACTCAGGGGCAATAAAGGTCCTTTTTCTAATCCAAGAAGTCACAAAATATCAAAGCATCATTGAATGCTGACTTACTCGAAGACAGGATTTTATAAAAGGGAACAAAATATGGAAGGGGGACTGACAGAAAATTAATTCGTGAAGTAAAAAAAATATAATAATATTTCAAGACGAGTACTTGAATGGCCAGAATAAGGGTTTTTTTGTGATGGAATGAGAGATCTGTTGTTCACATAGCTTTGCAATTAATCACATAATTATCTTCTTTACATGACATTCATGTATTAAAATGTTATTGCCCCTCTGCTAAGCATGACCTGATTTCTAGGCTGTGTGAAACATCTTCTCTTTAGAGGCAAAACGAACAGCACTCTTCCTGTGTAAATCCTCAAATTACACATATAAGAGTGTCATAGTTTTCTTCAGATTATTTGCCACCCCCTCAGAGTGAGGTGGGCACAATCAAGTCGCAGCCAAGCTGATATTCCAAGAGCTCAGCTGACAGCAGCCCCTGGCTTCAGGTGGTGACTCTGTAAACAATCCGGCTGTATTAACAAGTGTCAGAAAACCAGTGCCTTTGCATTTTGAGCCCTTACTTTCACACCCACCCACTACCATCACCAAAACAGGCAGAGTGATTGCCTACTACTTGCCCACACTCTTTGAAAGCCCTTGTAGTTGTGCCATCTAGTGACACCTGCTTCAAAAATGCACCTACAAAACCTCCAGAGCACCCAGCACCCCAAAAGTCTCAGAACCTGCTCATTGTTATGTCAGGCAAATACTGATGATGATCTGTATCTGGTTGAGCATGGGGGTAAATGAATGTATCAACATGCTGTCCAGGTGGCCTCAAGGATGACATGTCCTTCCCTTCTGTCCACTAGGTTCTACCCTCATCTGGATCAATTATTTCTGGGTCTCAGTATTTTGGTACCATCCACTAAGAATGAGAATCAAAAAGAGCCCTTGTTTATTCTATTTATCTTATTTATGAAGCTTAATATGTTCAAAGTATGTGTCATTTTCAGATGTAAGTACTATATAATATTTAATGTGTATGTATACATTTAGGTACTTAATATTTTGCCAAACTTCTTTTCCAGCATCACCAAGAAGTAGTTCTGGTTACCTCAATCACTGGATAATCATCGTCACTGGGTGAGCACAGTCACTGAACAACCTCCACCAGCCACATCAGAAAGTGATGCAGCATGAACTTTAGCACAGATGGAACAGATGCTCCCTGTGCTGAAGATTAAGTAGATACATTAGATTTCAAATATTTTCAATTTCTGTGGGTCTATGAAAATAAATAATCCTATAAGGAGTAAATGCTCAAAGTAATCATTATCACTTTGATAAAATGGACCAAAACAATAACAAAAGGAAAGAAAAAAAGACATGTTGCAAAGATTCAACTAAATCTAATGCTTTTCTACAACCAGTTGCTCAGCTGTCATTTCTTTGACCACAAGATGCTAGTATGCCTATTGATGATGGCAGGACTATCAGGAAGTGTATTACATAGATTAATTACTCAGTTTTTGAGAAGCCCAACATGCTTTTTGGTATATCATCTTCTGTTCTGAGGGATTTTTATACATGGTACATCTAGGGATCTTTTGTTACTCTCCATGTTAGGTCTATCTTCAAATCAGATGCGGAGCAAACAGATGGTACCTGTTTAAATTTTGTTGTTGTTGTTGTTCCTATCTCATGTCTCCTTTTCAGCAAGCTCAGAGAGAATAGGTATTTTCCTTATACAAGAGCATACGTTAGGACCACACATCTGAAACTTTCTTATATGTAACCAGTGTATCTACAGACACACGACAGGTAAAAATGTGTACGCTTGAAGTTTTCCAACACTTTTTAACCTCAAGAACTTCTTCCAGTTGCTTATACCTACCCAGTTATTTCCATGAGATGTTTGCCTTGTTATCTATTTTTTTTAATTTTGGAAAAACAGATTGAACAATAGAAAATTAAAGACGTTGTGGTACACATTCTTATAAATAATCATGGAAAACGGACTTTGCCTCCTTTTTTATGGTATTCCTCTGTGATTCTAGGCAAGCAATTGGCTTATTTATGCACTTTAGTTTAAGAGATTTTCTTTTCTCTCCCCACATTAGTACCTTAACTGAAAATTGGTGGTAATTTTATTTCTCCCTCTCTCAAACTCAACATAAAAATTGAGTCCTTTATTCTGGTTATTGTGAACACAACGGGGTTAGAGCGAGCAACACATGGTATAGGATCACAGAATCATTTTGGTTGGAAGAGACTTTTAATATCATCAATTCCAACCACATACTACACAGTAGTTTTTGCTATTCACATACACATAGAAGAACAGAACAAGTTAGCCCTCAGTCAACAGTCTATTTAATGCACATCAATCTATGGAAAAAAAGACCTTATTATCATGCATATAAAAACTTGTGTAATCTGTAGGCCTATGAGAGAAATGAAAGTTGTCTTAGTTCTGCCGTGAGCAAAGCATAATAAAGAAGCAATGTTACAACACTGAGTATGTCTCAGTTACATGAGTACCATATACAGAACACAATGTCTTGATATATCATGCAGAGGAAATTGGTTCTCTGTGCCCCATTATGGCTATACTGCACACAGGGACTATATCTGCAGGACCTGTCCGTTTCCCAGATCACAGTTTCTGGGCTGAGAACATTCCAAACAAATTAAATATTTTTCCTGGTGAGTGGTGGGACCCATTTACATGAGTGAAAGTGTTTCATAAACATTCAAGGAGCAAACATTGTCTGGCATCTTTTTGAAAAGAAATGTCACTGGGAAATCAAGAACAAAAGATGTTTCTATTTAAACAAAACTGGATTGGTGCCTCTGAATCACGTGTTGAAAGTTTCTCAAAGATATTAAAAGAAGATAGGTGTCTGCATAGGGTGTCTGCATAACAGTACATGTTCTTCCAGCATAATCTCAGGAAAACTTTCAGAGCCACTAAGCAAAGGGAAATTGACAGGAGCTTTCAGAGCTCAAAAAGAACAAAATGCACCTTAGTAAATTATGAATCACTTAAATAAGGCTGATGACATGAAAAGGTAACTTCAGCGGTTACTTCTTAAGTTCCTGAAATGCAGAGTGTATCTTGTTCTCAAGTTAACCCTTTCTTACTCAGTACCTATCTTGCCATAGGTCATGATGAAACCACAGCAGTTAAGAATAGAAATGTGATTACTTTTGTCTGGTGTAAAGTTTGATTATGCACTGTATTGGATATGGGTCCTGCTTGAGTATCACAGTCTTAATATTCAGGCCAAATGTTTTTATTGATATCTCAGAATTCCCAAAGAGAAATTTAGTGAAGAAATATCTCAGAAATGGCAACCAAAAAGAATCACAGAATCACAGAATGTTAGGGTTGGAAGGGACCTGGAAAGATCATCTAGTCCAACCCCCTGTCAGAGCAGGATCACCTAGATCACGTCACATAGGAAAGCATCCAGGTAGGTTTTGAATGTATCCAGAGAAGGAGACTCCACAACCTCCCTGGGCAGCCTGTTCCAGTGTCTGTCACCCTCACTGTGAAACAGTTTCATCTTACGTTTACATGGAACCTCCTGTGTTCCAGTTTGCACACGTTGCCCCTTGTCCTGTCATTGGATGTCACTGAGAAGAGCTTGCCCTTTACATATTTATAAACATTAATGCGGTCACCCCTCAGTCTCCTTTCTCCAAGATAAAGAGACCCAGCTCCCTCAGCCTTTCCTCATAAGGGAGATGCTCCCTTAATCATCTCTGTGGCTCTGCACTGGATTTTCAAGCAGTTCTCTGTCCTTCTTGAACTGAGGGGCTCAGAAATAGACACAATATTCCAAACGCAGCCTCACCAGGGCAGAGCAGAGGGGGGAGGAGAACCTCTCTTGACCTACTAACCACATGCCTTCTAATACACCCCAGGATGTCATTGGCCTTCTTGGCCACAAAGGCACATTGCTGTCTCATGGTCATCCTGCTGTCCATGAGGATCCCTAGGTCCCTTTCCCCTACCCTGCTTTCCAACAGGTCAGTCCCCACCCTATACTGGTACCTGGGGTTGTTCTTTCCCAGATGCAAGACTCTACACTTGCCCTTGTTGTATTTCATTAATTTCTCCCTGCCCAGCTCTCCAGCCTGTCTAGGTCTCTCTGGATGGTAGCACAGCCTTCCGGTGTGTCAGACAGTCCTCCCACTTTTGTGTCATCACCAGACTTGCTGACTGTGCAATCTATTCCCTCATCCAGGTCATTGATGAATATAATGAACAGTACTGGTAATTACAGAATGGTTGAGGTTGAAAAGGACTTCTGAAGGTCACCTGGACCACCCTTCCTGCTCAAGCAGGGTCACCTATAAACAGCTGCCCAAGACCATGTCCCGACAGCTTTGGAATATCTCCAAGGATGGAGACTCCACAGCCTCTCTGGGCAACCTATGCCAGTGATTGATCACTCCCACAGTAAAAAAGGGTTTTCTAGTGTGATCACATGAAAGTTCACGTATTTTAATTTGTGTCCACTGTCTTTTTCACTATCACTTGGCATTACTGAGAAAAACCCACTGCATGTCATCCCTTCAAGTATTTATACACACTGATAAGAACCCCCCTGAGCCTTCCCTTCAAGCTAAACAGTCCCAGCTCTCTCAGCCTTTCCTCATAAGAGAGATGTTCCAGTCCTTTAATCATCTTTGTGGCTCTTCATTGGACTCTCTCCAGTATGTCCATGTCACTCTTGTGTGAGGGAGCCCAGAACTGGATACAGTACTCCAGATAAGGCCTCATCAGTGCTGAATAGAGGGAAAGGGTCATTTCCCTCAACCTCCTGGCAACCATCTTCCTAATGCAGTCCAGGATACTGCTGACCTTGTTTTGCTACAAGAATGTATTGCTAGCTCATGTTCATCTTACTGTTCACCAGGACCCTGAGGTCCTACTTGCCAAAGCTGGTTTTTAGCCACCTGTGCCCCAGCATGTACTGGTGCATGGAATACTTCCTCCCTAGATGTAGGACTTTCCACTTATGCTTGTTGAACTTCATGAGGTTTCCATCAGCCCAGTTCTCCAGCCTGTTAACATCCCTCTAAATTACAGCTGCATTTTCAGTTCTTAGCTACTCCTGATTTTATAAGTATAGAAAACAAGAAATATGGCTCAGAAAAAAACCCATTAGTTTTTAAAAAAGCTTTTTTATTCTTCACTGGAACAAAGATGGAACATTTCAAAATTCTTCATTGGGAAAACAAGACAGAAAAGAAAACAAACCCACAAAGAGATAATTCACAACACTGTGGATAAAATATTCACCTGATCTATAGGAGATCACGGGTCAGTTCCCACATCTAACTGACTCAGGGCTGACACTTCACTTCCCCATTGAGTACCCTAGTGCACAGGTTATATCTTTAGTTTCTTTATTGGGTGCAATAAATAATGAAGAACAGCTTCAAAAGCAGGGTCTGAGAAGGATTAACTACTTCTCATCAATCCAAAACAGTGGGGGATCTGCATATAATTTTTTAACACCTTCAGGACACTCCTTAGCATTTTCCTGTTAGAAAATTTGTGCAACTGTTTTTAATTCCTCTTCTTATCTTTTGCCCTTGCAGCTACATAGACTTTGCAATGAGGGTTTGTTTAAAATTTACACGAAAATTTTATGGTTTGACTAACTGTCATGTTCCCACTGTTCTCACTGAAAAAAAACCCTTATCAACATTCCCTTCAGCCTTCCCTACTATATTTTTCCCTGTTTCTCCATTTTTATTGGTTGGGGTTTTGGTGGGGTTTTTTGAGGGTTTTGGTTTTTTTTTTTGCTAGAGAGCAAGAACTGATATATTCACAAAAAAAGATTAAATTGAAAGAGCATGACTTAAATAAAAGAAAATGAGTGGACTTGTTTTCAGTTTTGAAGAAAAAGAATAATTAACACATTATTTGGGGATTGCCATTTTATCTAATTTATCCTTAAAAGCTCTGTTTTGATCAGGATAGGTGCAAACACAGTTAGACCTATGGAATCCTAGGCAAAGCCACAACTGTTGTTACAGATCTCCTGTTCTTTTGGACCTCTAATTCTCTGCTAATTATATCTGGGCATAAATATCATCCAAAGCATTATACAATTTTATTTTAAGGAAATCAGAACCACTGAAGCATACTGTCTGAAATGGGGAGTCCTAACATCAGTGCCTTCTAAGTTTTTGTCTTGCCCTCATGGTTACCTATTGCAAGTACTGTAATGTAAAGTAAATGGTGACTTTAGAAAATATGTTAAATATATTTCCATTAATTATCTACAAAGCTAATTCTTCTTGCCAAAGCTATAAAGCATCTAAGCTTTTACACTGCTTTGCCAGCGCACTGTATTGTGTCTATCAGCTCCCCCAGCTCTGGTTCCACTCTAATTGCTTCCACAAGTTACCTTACAGAAGCCAGGATTTAGAAATGAATGCCAAGTTTATTTTTACAGATTTTTAAAATTTACCTTCAGGACTGTACTGCAATTACAGCAAAAAGAAAGATTGACAGAAAAAGAAAGACATAAGACTATGGAGTATTAATCACTTATTTTCTTCATTATAAACCATTTTGAAACAAAAGTCTCTCCTGGAGAATTAGGTATTCACCAGAAAGTATTTTTATATGTCTCATTGGTAACACCCCCGAAAGAGACTCTTTCTGCATTATAATTTCAGAATAAATAAATAAATAAATAAATAAGAATGAGAGAAAAGAGAAATGCCAATTTTCAGAAAAAATTCCCAAGACAGAATGAAATTTATTAGAATATGAAAGGTCTGTGGGCATAGTAACTGACATTGCATAATAGACTGTATTAGTGTTGTGTAGAAAAGTTATGTGGCTACAGGGTTGACTTCTGTGAGAAGCTCCTAGAAGCTTCCCCTATGTCCAAAAGGGACATTGCCAGCTGGCTCCAAGATGGACCCACCACTGGCCAAGGCCGAACCCATCAGTGACAGTGGTAGCACCTCTGTGATAACATAGGAAAGGGAAAAAGATCTGCACAACTTCAGCCAAAGAGAAGAGCGAGAATATATGAGAGAAACATTCCAGCAGACACTAAGGTCAGTGAAGAAAGAGGGCGAGAGGGTGCTTGTGCTGGAACAGAGATTTCCCTGCAGCCCATGGTGAATATTATGGTGTGAGGCAGGCTGTCTCTGTGCAGCCTATGAAGGTTAATGGTGGAGCAGATATCCACCTGCAGCTCATGAAGGACTCCACATGGAAGCAGGTGGATGTGCTTGAAGAAGGCTGTGACCGTGTGACCTGTGCTGGAGAAGGTTTGCTGGCAGGACCTGTGGACTAAGGGGGGGGATGATCCACACTGAAACAGTCTGTTGTTCCTGAACAACTGCACCTCATGGAAAGGGCCCATGCTGGAGCAGTTTGTGAAGAACTGTAGCCTGTGTGAAGGACTAAGGTTGGAGAAGTTCATGGAGGACTGTTTCCCATGGGAGGGACACTGAGCCAAAGCAGGGGAAGTGTGAGGAGTCCTCTTCCTGAGGAGGAAGGAATGGCAGAGACAACCTGTTATGAACGGACTGCAAGCCCCCCTTCCCTGTCCCCCTACACCACTTGGGGTGAAGAAGTAGAGAAAATTGTGAGTAAAGTTAAGCCCAGGAAGAAAGGAGGGATGGGGGTAAGGTGGTTTTAAGATTTTTTATTTCTCATTACCCTACTTGGATTTGATTGGTAATAAACTAAAATCATTTTTGCAAAGTCTGTTGAAAATTGGTGAGTGCTTTCTCACTGTCCTTATCTCAACGCAGGAGCCTTTTGTTGTATTTTCTCTCCCCTGTCCAGCTGGAGGGGAGTGATAAAGCAGCTTGATAGGCACCTGGCATCCAGCCACACAGGTCAACCCACCACATAGGATGAAATATAGTAAAACATACTAAAGTAATAATAGAAATGTATTACTCCATTTAGACTGACAGTCTCTCTGGGGCAGAGAGAACAGTATATAACCTTTAACCACTTTGTTTAATCTTCTTGTAAGTGACGAGCATTATTGTTTTCTCTGCTTGCAATTTTTGTGATGTTCCCTGTAGCTGGTATTGTTATGTAAAGACAAGTTCTCACTGATAACATTGCATTGCATACTACTTTCTAAAATTTGTTGACATACAAAGACATTGCTAATCAATTATAATATTAGAAAAGACTCAAATCTAAGCTGAAAAACTGTGTCCAGCATTGAATAGTCCCAGAGAGCTGATCTCTGTCTAGTTTATGAGAAAAAATACACCCTGTGACAAAGTGGACGGGCAAAGTAATCATTAAAGTGGGGTAAGACAGTTCCTGGTACTGGGTCCCTTGATACAAATTTCTGTAGACACTTAAATGGCTCCCAAAGCAGGGAGTAAGACAGTTAAATATATTTCTGTTAATGTGCACATCAATTTACCTTTGTGATATTATCCTAAACGCAAGGAAGTAAATCAGAGGAGATTGCTGGAGGAAAGAAACAGAAGATAAATCAATGAGGACAATGCTGTTTGGTTCCAACTAAACGGATAAGATTTATGCTTCAACATTTTTTTTTTTTTCAGCAGCAGTTGAAATAAGCCTTCCAAAGAAAGACACAAATTGCAGCTAGCCCTTATCTCTCCCAGACTAGAGGCCAGAAATTGAAAGGCCAGAAGGAGTATTATAAATTACAATGAAGATAAGACCCATGTCTATGGTGGCTTTTTTTTTTTTTTTTTTTTTTTAACCCTTTTCTCTACTGGCTCTGTGGTTCTGGATAACAAGTGTCTTGAAGAAGTTGGATTTTAATTTCCTTAATCAACTGCTGCTACAATCTCAACAATCTGTGCAATTCCATTCTCTATACCTGTTAATAGATCATAATGACATATAGAGCAAGTGGCTGTGAATTTTTACAGAAATCTGTCTCATTGAAGATAGAGGTCATTTATGGCCATGGTTTATTTTTGAGATAGTGTGAGGTATTGTCACAGGGGTGTGAAAATGTACAAAGATGCTTCCTCTTGTTACAGAGCCCTAACCAAGGCACTACTTGCTGCAAAAATGAGTGGAATGCACTTCACTGAGATAAAGGCAGTACTATAATTTATTAAGCATTAGTAACAGTTTAGCTAATTAGTAAAATATAGTGAAGAATCAACTAAATAAATGAGATTAAATTGGTGCCAAGGTCACTACATTACTTACTACAAGGAAATTAATCAAAGATAAGCTAATGTAACTAAACCCAGTTTATTATGAGTAAACTCGTATGCAACTAACAAAAGCAATATGATTATAGTATTTGTACTAATGAACCTATAAGCAGTAGAATGATTTTGGGCTGAGGGTATTGATCTTTTTTACAGGGATTGTGAATGGGGCAGAAGGAAGGGGATAAGGGAAGCCCTCTCGTGCAGTCACGAGGTTTAGAATAGACCCCCTTTCCCTCTGAACTCCTTAAAAGAATAAAGTGAGATTTACTCCTAGTCCCAGACCTAGTCAGCAGTTTACATCTAAGGACAGATGGAAAGGAGAGAATATGAGGTGTTGATGCCTGTGTAATGCTTAATGTAATAGAGTACCTTAAAGTAAATGATAGCAGCAATTAATTAACACTGATATAACAATACTAAATCAAAATAAACACTTGATTATGATAAATGCAATAATTTTGGTAAGATCTAAGAAGCAAATCACACACACACACAGAGCTATGTATTTAGAGAGAGAGATGTTAACCTATGAATAATATGGAAATGTTCAGCAGATTGAAAAAAGATTTGGCAGCTTGTGAACTCCAGGATTTTGTAAAAAGTCCTGTAGTTCAGAAATACTCACATAGCCCTTTGTCAGAGTCTAGCAGATGGACAGTATGACCTGCAAGGCGTCCCAGGTCAGGAGATGCAAGACTCAGGCCTGCTGAGACCCCAGAGAGCTCCAATGGGCCTCACTTAGGATCTGTATCTATAGGATTGTGAGACAATTGACTTTGGGCAAAACTAGGCTGGTAATTTTCCACTGCAACCAACAATCTCCTGGGGGGGTGTGTGTGTGAGGTCCCTCCTTGGCCCCCTCTATTTGGAGTATTCAGGAGCAATGGGTATGGTCGGGAGAGGCCCAAACCATTGTATCTCACTGGATCATTCTCCAAGCATCACAGGGAGATTGTTTTGGTTCCAGGCATCGCACAGGGTCGAAATACACCAGGAACCAAAATTGGTTTTGGTTTCAGGAGGCCATATAAAAGGATGGAGTGTACTGGAAACCAGGGCCTACAAGTTTTCACACCCCTGCGCTCATCAGGCCTCAGCAGTATCTCCCAAAGAACAATGGTACCAGTTGCAATGGCACCTTAGGAACGTCTCATAGTGCACCCTGGCAGTGACCCTCCCTGCAGAGACACTCAGGGCAGGGCAGGCTACACCAGAGGTATCAACAAACCTAAGTGATGAACTTCAGTGTGTAAAAAAGAAAGTTTTAACCAGATGTAAATTGGTAGATTGGACTTAATTATGTTCCAGTTAAAATAAAATCAAAATTTTGCCATGTCACTTTGTGGGCTCTCCTCTGGAAGATGCTCTTTGACTGACATGTTACTAAAGTCCATAGGGGTCACTGTGATATTATTGATGCTATATGTAATTTACATTGTGCACGAAATTATGGGCTAAGGACAGCCATAAGATGGAAAAATATGTCAGAATTCAGTCTTTTATGTGTTCTTGGATAAATACAATTGTTATTTTATGTCTGTTTCAATCTGAACAAATGAAGCAGAGAAAAAAATCAACAGCCAGAAATAGCTGCAACAACGCAATGGAAACACTTGGTTTAGTCTTTGTGATGAATGTAAGTGAAGTTAAAGCAAGTTTTAAGTTTTCTGTCGACTTTTGGTTACAGACAAATCAAATATCCATACTTGCATTTTTTTAGTTGACTGCATTATGTAAAATGAAGATGTTTTTCTCCTGCTTCATGAAAGCAAAACTATTCTTTTTGAAGATGACAAAGCAGAAAATGTTTTTCTTCATTTTTCAGAGTTCATTCACTATAAAAAAAGAGTGAAAGGTTGGAGATGCCTTATCATGATACAAAATCTGTTTTAATGAGAAAGTACTCAAACGTGTTATTAATTACAAGATTGGCAGGACTTTTGGTAGAATAAGCTGAGGAATATTATGCAAAAATGAATTATCATGCATTTGTGATTATCTTATGTATAGATATCTTCTGTACAGGGATGAGATGGAAGTGCTAAAGCAGCCCTCCCAAGCCACTTTGTATTTGAGTCAGCACACGTAGCTTTGCTTTTAAGCTGAGGGGATTGTACTGTTAAATAGGCCCATGTTAGATATTACATTCAAGCTGACTTTTTCAGAACTGTTTCTGGTGGAAACAGCAACTCCAAGAATTTCTCTAGAGGGGAAAACAGCTCTAAGCTTATTGTGCAAAAACTGATTTGTATTGGAACAGGTAGTTGATGTAATTTAAAGAACTTGTTGTTTAGGTTATTTTCTCAATTTTGTAATCTTCTGAGATATAAAGGAAAAAAAAATCTCATTTAACTCCTTTCTTCATAAACCAGATTTCATTAGAAGTTAGATCACCTCATAGTCAGAAGTGAATTAAAGACATCTCAAAGCAAAAGTCATCATGTGTTTACACATGAAGTTCACTCATCTAGCTCTTATGAAAAAAGCTGGTGTAGCTGCCCACAGGTTAAAGATTCCTAACCATTACACAAAACACAACTTAAGTCCTCTAGTGCCCAGTGTCCTCTCCTGCTTCAGGTGTACTTTGACATTTTTGCCTGTGCTGTAACTACTGCAGATACATGGCCTGGGCTGCATGCCAGAGCAAGCACTGTGGCCAGTGTTGCAGCTGGTGGGGGAGCAGATATGCAGAGCAAGGGTGTCACTTGACACCAACACATGAGAAGGCAGGTTGAGGTAGGCTGCTGTTAGCTAAGTCCCATTGCCCATGATGAAATCTGGGAATGTACAAGCACGAAGATCACACATGAGTGTCTGAGGAGCTGAAAGTTGGATCTTCTTGCTTTTGGAGCACTCTGTACATGGAAGAGGTTCCAGTCATGGCAGATCCTCACCACCTCAGCTGGCACAAGTCTGAGAACTGCCCTCTGGAAGTGCTTCAGAGAGCTGTGGTTTATGCTCTACTGGAACTGGATTTCTCTGGTGTATTTGAATGCACAGAGACAAAATTAAATGCCTCTGCCAACTTGCACAGGAGTTGGCAGGGCTTTTTCTTTTCTGAGCACCTCATATCCGAAAGAGCACTGTCAGAAGACAAGTAATCGTACGCCCTTTGAGTTTCCTTATTCTGTTCATAATAATCTAACAGATCACAGCCTCCACTAGTTTCTTGCCTTAGGAATCAGGCTAGGACTTCCTGTTAAATGGGGAAAGTGTTTTTTTTATACAATGTATCCACCACTGGGATAAATCTATAATTAGGATATCCACTTATAGATGTTTTCCAAATACATCTAAACAGTAATGCCAATTACTGACATAATTTTGAATGAATCAGAATAAGCATCAGCAAATGAATCAAACTGGAAGCTATACAGTTTGCCTTGCTAATTATATTGCTCATAAAATAGCTGACAAGATATGTCTGCTATCTGCTGACTGGGGAATGCAGGGGTTCTTTATGCTAATATTGAACACTATTAATAAACAGGACATTTAAATAGAAAAATAAAAATAACTTCAGAGAGTGATCAAGAGTGGTTATTTTAGCATCTAGAACATTCCCATTCTATGAGATTTGGAAACCAGGTATCAGTGGGAACACCTTTGCAGTATGTTAGCAGAAAATGCAGATGCTTTTCTCCTTTTGTTGAAACTCTCTGAATCTAGTTTCAAACAGCTTGTTCATTTAGGCTTTCAGCTACCAAGAAAAGCAAGTTTTGGTGTGACAGGATGAAGAAATAGAAATCCAGGCCTATATTGGCAATTTCTTTGTGCCCAGCTAAAATAAGGAGATTGCTGAGATCTCTATAGTTTTACACTCCTCCCCTCCTTATTTGACCCTTTTTATTGATTCTGGAAGCATACATAAGTCTTTTAAGCAGTTATTTGCCATGGAGTTTTGCTGCTGTCATTTGCAAAGAAACCCACAGAAACCGCACAGTATTGACAGCTAATAATATCAGATTGATGTCATAATCATCAGAATAACCTTCCTTTTGCAGTTGACCCTTTTCAGTGGTGCTAATAATCGACTAATATAATGAGCTGTGCCTGCTCCCCCACCACCAGCTGGTTCAGTCCCACACAAGATGACAGCAAAGGCTGGTGAGGGGGAAGCAGCAGAGAGGAAGCAGAGACTAAAGCTCCTGTTGCCTCTTTGGCATTGCTTGCTTAGCTGTGCAGCTTAGCAGTAGCAGAAGTAGCTCACAGATGCCTCTTCAATCAACTATGGAAGTATTGATGTGTCCTCTTCACTCGCAGTAGTCAGGGAAATCAGCACATCTGTAACCCCTACTAGCAAACTTTTAGATCAAATAAGAAGCTTGTTAGCAGCAATAAAGAGTGCCAGGCTCATCATTATCTCTTCTGCCTTCTGTACTCTGCTTCTTCTTAAAAAATCTGGGATTATGGCATGCACAGAGTAAGAGCAGAAGTAGAAGCAGCCACATCTCTATGGATGGCTGCAAAATTTTGCTGATTCAGAGCAGGGAAAAGCCAAACCTACAAAAGCGTGGGGTAGAAGACAGTTCACAGTTCAGCTTAAACACTGGAATTATCCAAAAAAAAATCTGGCCAATGGCTTTTTCAGCTTTGAAAATAGAGCGGGGATAGTATAAAAAAGATTCAGAAAGTTAAAGAGGAAAAAAGAGGTTCAAACAGAACTCAAACCCAGATCGAAGTGGCTGTGAAATGCTTCATTTTGAACAGCATCTTGGACCACAGAAACAGTGGCAAAATTCTTGTCCTAGTTGCAGTGAATCCTGCATTTCACTGGTTTTATAATGCTGATCAGATTGAAGATGTTCAGTAATAAAATCATGACTACATGAATATTCTGTTTTAGTCTGTTGTATAAACTATGACCTCCCAATGCTTAAGAGCTTTCACTCATCATTCTGAATAAAATTAAGGAAGTTAAATACTACAGACAAAATGTTCTGCTGCAGATGATTTGAAAGATGAGGGTGGTGAGTAGCCAAGATGATATTTACAGAGTACCATTTGCCTTTTGTTAGTGATGGCAATGTGTAAGAGTGGCTATCCATTATGATGTGATGCCTGTTGTGTGTTAGGCATTGCATTACTGGGGCAACAGCTTTTGAAATCACCAGAAATGAACTTTTTTGTTTATGGCTATCAAAAGTCAAGGAAATTTCATATTCCTCTGTTGAAAAATATCAGGAGAAAACAAAGTAGTGAGAAAAAAGTTGAAATAATAGGTCTAATGAAAATATGATTGAATAAAGCATTAGTAGGACAATGAAGGATTTCCAGGGGATATATTGAAGCTAATGGAGAGGCTTTTGAAGAAGAGAAAAAAATGTTAATAGGGAAAATTTCTGAGTGGTAAAGGCTGGTGTGTGTAACCCAAAATAAACAACTGTAGAGAGAAAGAAGTATAGAAAAGAGAGGTGAAGAAGAATGTGAAGTGAGAGTGTCACTAAATGGAAAAGGGACTGTGAATGTCTCAGTGGAGGAAAGGGTGCAGAACTGAGGACAAAGAAAAGAAACATATTGGGATTTCTGGAAAGAGAATATAAGAGGAAATTAAAAGTGGCAGATGGAATAGGAAAGAAACAGGGGAAATCAAGTATGAATGCTGCTTGGAGAAATTCTGACAGGACGAGTGCTTGGGGAGATGGGGTATTTCTGAAGGGATTTTTTTAGGAAATAACAATTCTGAGATAATGTTAAGGAAGTAAAGGAGGAATATTGAAGAAATACATCATTATCAGCTGCTCCTTCCACTTCTCATCCTTTCTTCCTGCTACTTAGCATCATTTTCAGTTCAAGATCCTTTCACCAATATCTCTCATATGCTTCCCTTCTTCTTTGTAAACTACCAACAATCTTCTCTCTTCCCACCAGCCCTCTCCCTCAGCTCCTATCAGCTGAGAGGGACAGAGTTTGTCCAGTCATTACAGGTTGTGCTGTGTTGAGAATCAACACGATTCATTGCTTCTTTATACTGCCTCATGGAAAGGGACAGTGATATGCTCTGCCTTCAACACCAGTCATATGCTCTACCAGTCATATGCTTGCCAGTCATATGCTCTGCCATGAACACCACCTGGCATTGTGGATTAAAAGACAACCCATGACCGTCCTCTTCCTTACCAGCTGTTCAGCCAAAGAGCTTCAGTGTTTCCAGTTCTTTTATCTCTAAAAGAGTATGAGTTTTTGCTTGAGACAGGGATGATAGAGGCCAAAAAATCTGTTTCCACATCAGTTCAGGGGTGGTGTAGGGGAATAAGATCCAGGGTAGCTGCCTCCTTCCCTAGGCAATCTTCTAGTGGGATATGAGGCGGAATGAGGAAAAAGCCTGTGAGAATCTCAGGTCCCAGAATTGAGCTCCACAAGCACTAAAGACCACATGAAGAAGAGGAGAAGCACAAACATAATAAGACACGACTGATGTTCAGGATGACAAAGAAATGTGTGCAAAAAGATAATAATAATAATAATAATTGGTGGGGAGAGAATAAGAGAGACTAGCTTGGACAAAGGGAAAAACGGAAAATAAAGGACTTATTTTTGCAATGCTTGTCATACAGAAGCCTCTTGTTCCCATGCACAGCCAGGGCCTCCAGCCTCTTGTCTTCCATGCTCCTTTTGCACTGTCTACCCACCTGATTGCTTCCCCCCACTCACAGTAAATGGTGAAAACAAGCAACCAGAGCACTCATCACAGCAACTTGTAGTACTACTCTCTTCAAGAGCTTTCTTCGTAACTCTAGCTCAGATAAACAAGAGAACAAAGCGATGTTCAGATTATAAGCATCATTCGCTTTAGTCTGCACACAGATGAAGTGCAAAAAGCTGAAGTAAGAGCTTTGACAGTGAAAAAGCACTTTTTCCTGCACTGTCACTGCATTCCTACTGGAGAAAAAATCCTGTAGCTTCCTTTCCTACTTCCTAGAATCCCTATGATCCTAGGGCCTTCACAACATGTAAAATGTGAACTGCAATGCAAAAGATTTCTTATTTCGCCCTGTTTGCCATTTCAATTTACTGACTCTTCTGCTTAAGGATGGTTACACCAGATCTTTCACTTCACTTTTACATAACTATGGTTACTATTTGGAGCTAAAAATAAAGATATCAAGTATATGCTAGTAGTAGAGGAACAAAGATTGAAGACTTTTACTGTATATACACAAAGAGAAAGCATTTTACTCAATGTATTTCTAATATAGTATTTAGAGCCAGGTTGGTAGAAACAATATCATACACAACTGAAACCCACAGATTTTTACTTTTATCGATTTGTCTTCAGTCAGTGAAAATAAATTACCAGTGGCTTCAGCTGAACTGGAAACTCCATGCAATGTTTCTGAAAGATGTGGAAAAAGAAGACTGAAACAAACTAACCAAATAACCAGAGTCAAAACAGAGCCTGCAGACAACTGAGAGTATTTTTAAAATCCTTACCACAGCCTAAATTCCATTAGCATGAGACTTGGAAGGACACATCTGTTATTCTTTAAGGAACTAAAGCAGTTGGCTGGCCTCCTAGCTCTTGAACAAAGTGTTCAGGGTTTACATGACAACACTCTGCTGCATATAATGAATCTGCTTAATTCACATTACTTTTCTAAAGGAGAAAAAGAAAGGAAGGAGTAATAGTTGAGAAGCATCTGTGAAAGATCTGCTATATCTTGGGGGTTTTTTTCAAAAAATCTTTCTTCATACATTGATTTATCCATCATCTGGAGTTACTGGAAGCAGCACAAAGGTGGAAGCATTGTAGATAAAAAGTGCAATATCTGGAGATTAGTCTACCTTCCTGTTTTACTGTCTTGTATATGAACAGAGACATTACAGAACAGGAGTAAAAAAAGTTCTGTTTGAGTTCAGATTATTCTCAACAATCTGATTCAAAATATTGGCCAGCCTTTTCTTAACTATCTTTCTGTTGGAGTGTAAGTGTATATTGAAAAGGAGAATGCAGATTTCTGAACATGTGATTTTGGTGTAAAAATATGAGTCTAAATGTTCCATAAAACCCAGATTTGGTGGGGGGAAATGTTGGGGAGGCAAAAGGTGGAATATAGACTTAGGGAGTACTATTATTTATAGAGACAAAACAAGGAGTAAGTGAAAACATATGCGCTTGAAGCTATCCATGAAGTACTGTACCAAGAAAACCAGGGAAATAGATTAGAGTTCCCATTGGCTCTTCAGGTGAAGTAATTCAGGTAATTATGTCTAAATGGCTTCAAAACTCAGACTGAGATAGGGGCCATGGACATATATGTGTACATACACTATCTAGAGAGGTGCAGTGAGTTAGTAAATTATGAGAAATAGCAAGGAACATTTATAAGAAATACATAGAGGAAAAGTTTTGTGATTAGGTCTTGTTGTGGTTTAACCTCTACCACAGCTAAACAGTACGTAGCCACTTGTCCACTGTTTCTTCCCACCATGAGATAGGAAGGAAAATCAGGAGGAAAAAAAAAAAGGTGAGACGCCCATGGATTAAGACAAGGACAGCTTAATGAAACAACAGAAAGAAAGAAGAAAACAACAGCAATAGTGGCAGTACTAACAAAATGATACACAAAGCAAGTGATAGAAACTGGGAATATTCTATACCCAAGACACCACTTTCCCTTCTCCAGCTACACAATGAAACAAGTTGAAAGAGACACCCCCACCCTGGCCCAGCCCTTCCCTTATATTGGGGCATGACTCAATATGATATCAAATATCCCATTGGCTGGTTCAGCTAGTAATCCTGACTGTGATCCCTCTTACCTGTGGCCTCTCCCAAGTGCTTGGGCCACCAGCTGCTTGTGATAATTAACCTGAACTGAACCCAAGACAGGAGTAGACTTTATTCACTGCACTCAAAAACCTTCAGTACCCATGTTTTTCAGTATCTTCATAGCAAATAAAACCTATAAATGTAAAATATAAAAGCTGAATGGGAAAATATTCATAGAAACTGTCCTGAGTTTTTCATGCAAAACCTGACTTGAATCCTCTGATCCTTGAAAGGATCATATTGAAGCATAGTATTTCCATGACTTCGTATTGTTAGTTGATACAGTTTGTAGGCAAAGCAAATCTAAAGAGACAAACTGAAAGTCTGAATGTTTGTGGTTTCTTTTTCTTTTTTTTTTAACTGTTGTACAACTAGGCCTATTGAAGAGAGGAGGTTCCTGTTTCTAAAGGCTCCTCTTCACATTTGTCTTTGATTCCTTCGTTGGAAAGGAAAGGAAAGGAGAAAAGGAAGAAAAGAAAAAAAAAAAAAAGAAAAAGAAAAAGGAAAGGAAATGAAAAGAAAGGAAAGGAGAAAAGAATTTAGAGAAGATGAGCTGTCCCAGCACTACAGAAAGAGAAGGGCAGTAGAGCTTTTGTGAGACACAGAAAGGCCTAGAGTGACCTGACTGAGGCACTCTTTACAGGAGATTGTCTTTGTGTCTGGTCACCTTTTGCCTAGGGTGGATAGCTTTATTGATTTTTTTATGGTTTTGCTTCCTTCATTCAAAAGAACTAAAAAAACCACAAGAATGTTTTTCTGTGACCAACCAAGTTCCAGATGCCTCATAATGCATGCTGGTCACGGAAGTATTTCAAATACTACTTCAAATAAAACCCTCCATTTATAAAAAAACCACTATAATCATACAGTTAGGAACATATGTTTAAACTCGCTTAATCTTTTTTAAGCAGAGCAAAAGCCAAATGAAAAGTTTCTAGGGAGAACACACAATTTTGAATGGAGACACCAACAAGTTTTTTTCACAAGGTAAGAGCCCTGTGATTTAAGGCTGAATAAAATAGAAACACTATCGAAAAAAGAGATTTCAGCATGTATGGACTTAAGGATGATTTCCAGGAGATCCCTTCAATTTATGCCAATTCTGTCAGTGATTTGCTCTATAATCTGAAATAAAGGGGGATAAAGTTCCTAGGAACAAACAATTTGCAGTAGGCTGACAAACTTACAGGCCTCTCAAACCTTTCAGTCACTTAATATCTCTTTCCTACTTTTTTCTGTCACTTAATACACAAACTGATCCAACTTAATATACTGGCTGATCCATCTGAGTTCTGCTGCTGAGAAACACAATCATGTTTCTGTGCTCTTGGAAACAGTTCAGAACAAGTTCAGCAGGAGAAAAACATGTAAGGATTTATACTTACAACTGATTCTGGTCCAAGGAATTGTGGTCCCATACTCAGAGTATGGGACCACAATTCCAAGCATCAGAGTGTGCAAGCTCTTATTGCAGACAGCAGCCTTAACATGGCACAGATTTAAGCCTGCTTTAAGCCCACGTATCTTTCCAGGCAGTTAGAGCCAGCAGCATTCACTTTGTAGATCATTTGTCTGCACAATACACAAGCTATTACCTCTGTATGTCAGGGAAAAAGTGAATAAATAGCATGGATTTCATTTCAACTCTGACTTTTAAAAGTAGAAAAATGCAAAAGCAGTATATAAGAAAAGCTCAAGAACCTTTGAATCATTTCATTACATTGTACTATACAGGAGAT
>JAAGNO010018006.1:113342-134643 GCA_033439905.1 Ceryle rudis
TTGCATAGACTGAGCATGCTCTCTTGACATCATGTTAGTGTGCTACCATGAAAAAACAGGCTGGCTTGCTTGGTTTCCCTTTTAGAGAGATATTATTCTCCCTTTCTTCAAAAGATACTTTTATTTGTGGAAGCAAGAAATTGTATTCAGGAAATGTGAAAGTTAATAGACAAGAAAGGAAAAAGGAGTAATAGAGAAAGTGGGAATTCTGTGAAGAACAAAAGAAAGCAGGGGCCTTTATTCTGCCTCATCTATTCTTTTAAGTCTGACATCATGTCAGTCACTATCAGCTTTACTTTCCCCTGACTAGACAAGAAAGTTAATGATACCTAATTCTGCAGAGGAGAAGGAGAAATAGTAACGAGTTGTGTTATCTCGATGTTTGTGGACAATGTGCGTATCTACCTGATTTTATGATTGAGTTGTATGAAATCTTTAATGTCTGTATCAGCCTTCATGGTGACTGTATGGAGACTGACATACTTTGGTTTACTCTGAACTGATATCTCTGTACTTTGCAGATCTAAAGTAATGCATTGCCTCTTCTGCAGACCTTTTTCTTTCTTCCACCATGTCTATAATCATGGGCCCAACCCCTGCCTTTAAATTTTGTTCTTTCTTTTAGGAAAGTAGTTGCCGTGGCTTAGCCTCTGCCGGCAGCTAAACACCAAAAGGCCATTCACAAGTGACAGAAACCACAAAGTCTTTACCTCTATACCCAAGATGCTACTTTTCCCTGATCTCTAGTCACACTGAAGCTACATGCTAAAACAAGATTAAAAATAGGTACTACTATGCTAGGCCACCCCTCTCATTATATAGCTGGCATGACATCACTATGTATCAAATATCCCATTGGCTGGTTTGGTTGTTTATCCTGGCTGTGGCCCCTCCTAGCTGCAGCCTTTCCCAGATGATTGGACCAGCAGCAGCTTGTGATAATTAGCCCAAAGTGAACCCAGGACAGTAGTTTTCCCTGTGGACACATAAACATTATGAGGTGTTACAAAAGCTCGACAACACATAGAATTAGTTGCTTTGGTTTGAGTGGACACCACAGACGTTTTCATGCTGACCTTTATATAAAGTAGGTTGGGTTTTTTTGCATACTTTTGACTTTCTGAAATACCTTAGCCATTTGAACACTTAATTCTTTACAGAATTCATGGATAGCAAGACGAATTACAGTCCACATTCTTCTAGGCATAAACAAGGTATGGGGTATAAACTGTCAGTTCTTGTAAGGAGATACAGTCTCCTGCCAGTCTCTTTGAACAGAAGTTCAACATTTGCTTTCTGTTAGTAAACACTCTCTGCTTACTCACTTTTCATAGCAATGGAGAACCCTCTAAGGGGTTTGACAAAGTGCCTAGGGGTTTGGATCCATTACTTGATATAGCAAGTGTCTTTGATTTGGGAACTGGATAAGACATAAGTTGCTTTAATAGAAAGCTGAGATGCAGTGATTTGCTGAAAAGGTTTTATTTCTACAACTGTTGTTCGATTGACAGAAAAGTGCTATTTGAATATAGTATGGGAAGATGAAGTTTATTTCAAAGTAGAAATTCACCATGATGTTGAGTACAAAGAGAAAAAAGCCTGTTGATTTGTTTTTATCTAAATACTTTCAATTTTGAAAACAAGTTGGTTTGGGTTGTTTTGTTTTGTTTTGTTTTCCCCAAACCAAGAAGTATTTGATAAAGATAAGCCATAAGAAACATATCACTTGGAAAAAATTATAATCCATGCACAGGCAAATTATAAAAAGACAAAGGTGTTAAAGAAATTGAATAAACAGTGCTATAGATGTTGTGGAAAAGCATTGTCATTTGAAGGACAGCAGGATATACCATTACCCTACTTACAAAGCCTGCTTGCTTTTTCAGCAACTCATCTTTTCCTTCTGTATTTTGAAAAAATAAATGCTGTTAAGTTAGCTAGTAAACATTTATGACATGCTTAATTGTTTTTATTACCTTTTTTCATGAAAGTGTATGTTGATATTATTAAACAACAGCAGTTACTATTGTAAACCAGCAGTTTTCTATGAAATGTTTTTCACAAGAATAGTTCTCTCATCTTGTTTCACAACTTTGCCCCTACCCACCCAACTTTCAACACTGTCATTACAATTGCCAAGTGATAAAAATTAAGAACTATGTCGTCTTTCTGTGTTGAGAGAGATGATTACATGTTTGTGGGAGTGATTCTTGTCAGCTAACTCCAAGTCAGTTTAATTCTGGCATAGAATCTTAGAATGGTAAGGGTTGGAAGGGACCTCTGGAGATCATTGAATCCAACCCCCCTACTAGAGCAGGATCACCTAGTGCAGACTACACAGGAACTCATCCAGGCAGGTTTTGAAAGTCACCAGAGAAGGAGACCCCACAACCTCTCTGGGCAGCCTGTTCCAGTGCTCTGTCACCCTCACAATAAACAGGTTTTTCCTCATGTTCAGGTGGAACTTCCTGTGTTCCATTTTGTGTCCATTCCCCCTCATCCTACCACAGGGCATCACTGAAAAGAGACTGTCCCCTTCTACTTGACACCCACCCTTCAGATATTTGTAAACATGAATAAGATCCCCCCTCTCTGTGTTCTCTTCTCCAGGCTAAACATCCCCAGTTCTCTTGGCCTTTCCTCAGAAGAGAGATCTTCCAGTCCCTCAATCATCCTTGTAGCCCTCTGTTGGACTGTCTCTAGTATTTCCCTGTCTCTCTTGAACTGGAAAGACCAGAACTGGCCATAATACTCCAAACATGGTCTCACTAAGGCAGTTTCAAGACCCTTGAGTTGGTATCATCTAATTCAGTTTGGTCAGGAAAGATCAGCCTAATCTAATCTGCCACATTTCTAATGCACACGTCTTCACAGTTTTTAATTGCCTCACTGAGCGTAATTTCCATGGAGTGAGAAGGAAATTGTAGAAGGCTGAAAGTTTAGTGAGCAAAGTATGCTGAAGTGATTCACAAGTAACTTTCTACACTTAAACAGATGCACTGGGAATCTACCTAATTTTGTATCATCCCAGTTTGGCCTAAGGTAGTGAATGACATTGACTGCTGAGTAATGAGGATGGTTCTGACAAACATTTCTGGTTAGTAGATATCTTTAGCAAGGTCCAACAACTAAAGCTGTGTTTAAATACATAACAAATGAGCACAACATTCCACACTTTCAATTTTCCAATACAGAAGTAGCCAAATAAAAAAAAAGTAAAAATAAGTAATTAAGATGGAACAACAAAAAAAATGTATCTGTCTGTGTTTATACATTACGGTATCTTATTTTGAGTAATTTGCAACCTTAAATAGCATGCAAGTCTGTAAGAGACCACTGAAACATTATTTACTGCTCCATGCCAGCTATATCTGTCAGCATTCCAAAAATGTACAGTTGACAATAAGTCATAAATAAGAGATTAATTAGTGCGGTAGTTGGAAGTTATGTTGCTGATTCAGATATTTAGTATCCACTTCACTAAGATAATTTGCATATGTTCTGCCCTTTTATCATCTATTAAAAGATTTGGTTGGAAAAGAGAGTCTAAGAACATTGATGGCTGAAGGGAAGTGTGGAACACATGGGAAGGACACATGATGGTGTTTGGCTGAAGCCTCAGAACAGAAGAAAACAGTTCTTAGTGCTGGCATAAAAAAGGCTGAGAGAGTCATCAAGGTTGACACGATTGGTGCCTTTGAAAACAGAACAATAGGCATTATATTTAGAAGCTTAAAGGCCAACCATGAAAATACCTAATTGGTTTACATTCCTCATTTAAGCCCTGTTCCCTTATTCTGCATTTTATTGGTTTTTATTCAAATTACTGGGAATTTTGCCACTGCTCCCAGTGGGAGAATTACGTTTACCAGGAAAGCATTTTCAGGTGTTAAAAGAATTTATGGCAGTATAAAGAACTGCATACATATTACAGATGAAACAGACATTGCATACTGAAGGTGACATATATGTGCCAAATTGCAGAGCTATAGGAAAAATTAATTCATGATACATCTTAGCCACTTCACCTAGCTCTGTCCCCTAGTTCTCCCTTTGTTTTTAATATCCTAAAGAGATGTTCAATCCTACAGTAACATCTTATGCCCTAGTGAATGCCTGCACAGCTTCTGAAGGTTAACCATCTCTTTCAAGGCAAATATGGAATTCCTGAAGAAAGTGGTGCCTATTTCTCTTTAAGCACGCATGGGAAATCAGCAAAATTCTGCCCTAACCTGTGGTTTGCCAAACATATGATGCTATGTGTTCCTATTACTGACTGCTAGGCAACTGCACCCTGAGCTGGTTAGTTAGCTCTAGGATCCATAAATAGTTGAAGGAAAAAAATAGTCATTTTTAAGTCTCTTTCCTCTCAAGTCTCACACAAATATAGTCTCACACAAATATAGACATCTCCTTTTGCATGACTTAAATCACACTTCAGAACTGCCCATTTCCGTTAACCAAATGAGCTTGGGCGACAAGATCAGATTTAGATATCTGCATTTGGTCAGACAAATCTCACCCCTCTAGTGAAACTACTGATATTTATGCTGATAGGGCTGTGAATTGAGTTAAATAGTGAAACAGTCCTTCCATAAGATTCAGAGCTGCTGAAAAGGGGGGTCTGCACAGTCAGAAAAGACATGGGCCAATTTTGGACATATTGTGATGGAGAATCTCATGAATATTTGGAAGTTTAGGAAATGAGATCTTCAGGAAAAGCTTAGAAAAATAGACTTCGGTTTAGTGTAGCAAAGAGAAGAATGAAAGAAAATACTGACTCATATTCTGTATATTTCTCAGATTTGTGAAGAAACAAACAAACTTGTCTTCATATCCACCAGTAATGGCACAAGAAATAAAAAGTTAAAACTTCAATGAAGGAAATTTAGGTTAGATATTGAAGAAATTTCTAAAAGAGAGTATTCTTAAGTGGAGGAATAGATTTCTGAGCGAGATTATGAAACCTTTGTAGCAAGGATTTTTCAAAAGTTTGGAGCACATTTTAAAGTCAGGATGTGAAGATCTTCAAGGTCCCTTTTTCTTTCACTGCCTACTTCTCTGTCATTTTTTCTTTCACTCACACATCTCTCTCTCCTTTTCTCACTAAATGTGTTGCATTGGAGAGGAAAGACTCCCAGCTTCCAACTGTAGTTACAAGTGAAGAAATAATTGCTATGTGTTCTACCCTTAAAAAAAAAAAAAAAAAAAAAAAAAAAAGCAACAGGCAGGAATTAGCAGAAGAAGAGAAACATACAACAGTAATTTACAGAATGATGGCCTGAAACTCAGCTGGATGGAGGGGATAGCCCCAAAGGGGCATGTGGAAGAAAGGAATTCCTGTAGAAACCCCCTGTTACCTATCACCTTAGCCTTAAATCACACCACATCTTACAGCCTGCAAAAGAACAAGTTGGGGATTTATTTCTGCCTATATTTTTTTTCCTATATTTCAATTCTGAAGAAAGGGTTTTGCTCAGTCTGGGTTTTTTTCATTATGCCTGTGGAGTTTTTTCAAAAATGTTGACTGTTCATTTTTAATTATAGCAACATGTACTAAGAATGTATCTTTGGGCTATTTATAAACCTGGAGTTGATTCATTGTGCAGCCAAGACTTCCCTGGTACATGCGGAATGCAATGTCAGGTCTAAATGGTGACATGCACACAGCAACATGATGGTCTAAAGTAGACACAGCAAAATTCAACACTATATATCATTTGCACTGCAACAACACTACCACTGAAAGACAGAAGCAAGAAGATTTATGTGTTTGAATCCTTCAATGAATCTACTCCTCAGACTTGAAATCTGTCCCATGTCTTTCTCTCCCACAGCAACGCCAGTGCTGATATTTGCTTTTTCCAGAAACTTCTCCAGACTCTTTCTGCAATGTCCCTTTCTGTATTAAAATATCTTCTGCAAAAATTTTTGTACTACTTTCAACAACTAGAAACATTAATGGTCTGTACATCAAATGAGATCAGATCACAAATGAAGAACAGCTGTCAAGGCTCAACTCATTTCAAATCAGAAGTGGTGGTACTGGTCAATCATGAAAGCTTAGAGGAGTTTACAGCCGTATCCTTTGGCTCCAGAACCACTGTCAGGATGGCTGCATTGGCTTTTCCTGGTGAGATCTATTGATGCTATACCCCACAGAAGTGGACAGAATTTCCAATGTAGTAGAGATATTGGCAGTAACTCAATGAATGTTCAACAAGTTGTGCTTACAAGATTGAGCAATGGAAATTAGAATAGAGGACACGTCTTTTCTCCCCTTGGTGAGCTCCTCCCATCTGTTCCCTTCAGATAGAATTGTGCTGCCTTGTCAATTGCTTTCTTTTGGCCTCTGCATCCTGTATTTCTCTCCAGAGTGACACAGATGCAACAACTGAGAAAGAAGAGGTACTTAGTCTGTTTCGCAGCTTTGTGTTGCTCTCCTAGGAGCTGGAAATAGAGACTCCATACCCCACCAAAGTGAGAAAAGACAAGACATGAAGCTGTCTTCCATCTCCTACTTCACTCCTCTAATTGCTAGGACCTCTATAGATTTGTCCTTAGTGACACATTTCCTACACCTCAAAATGCAAGTGACTCTGGGTGTGCCCAGAGATATGTTTGCAGATACCTAGCCAAAAAGTAGAATGATATGCTTGTGGGCATACCCAGAATCATGCAGAATTTGAAGAGGAGTTGAGGAGGATTTCAAGGATTTAAGTTTTTTAATATAGCGATTTACAGATTTGCAGAAAGATAAAACCTCTTCAGCTGAAATGGGAAAAGTCTTGGGCACAAAATCTCTTCCTCAGGTCTGCAAAAGTACACATTATTTTAGCTGCCAATAGCTTATGACCATAACATGAATGTTATTTACCAAGGCATCTAGCTTGGTTTATATGCCTTTAGAGGCAGATGGGCATCCAGACACCTTTAAGATTCTTCATCTTTCTTCCCACTGTAAAAACACAGAAGAAAGGAAAATCCCAAGATCTTTGATTTATTTTAACAGCAAGTTAAATAAATGTTCCCTTCCTCCTATGTATATTGCTTCAAAATATCATTATCTTTGTTGCTGGCTACTCCTGTAACAGAACTGTTTGTCTTTTGTAAGAATATCTTAACTGTGCTCCAAAATGATTTCTGGAAGATGAAAATTATTTGGAGTGTGGGGAATATCAACATTCAAGTTACTGCTTCAAGGGCCTTTGAGAAATAAAAGAAACCTTTTCCAAGGTGGTAAAAATATATTAAATAAAGATCCCTCAGTACATTAAACACACTTTATTTTCCTCAATATTTTTGCTTACTCTTTGCCAGAATCACAGTTATATGAAATTACCAGCAAAACAGAGTTAACAGAACTCTGTTATGCAGGTGTAAAGAAATCACAATTCAGATAAGAAAAAGGGCAAGTTGCACACCACATCCCACTTATGTTCAACAGCCACTAAAGTCCACAGGCAAAATCCATCCCACTGTATGGAAAACAGAAAATATGGGTGTGATCATCACACACAAAGACAAGAAACTGTTTTGGCTGTCCCGCTGACAAACTTCTACTACAAGCCAACAGGCTCCTTATGACTCAATGCCCAGCCACAAATTCCTAGAATGGAAGGAAACATGGCTTTGTGAAAAACGCTTGCTCTTTTTCATAATTTTTCTAAGAAGTGCACTGATAGTCTGTGACAATATATATCCTTCTTCAAGAGTTTGGAACAGAAAATGAAGCTTACTGCCTCCATGTACAGTTTCTTTTAGGAATATCATCATCAGTGGTCAAAAGTCTGTTGACTGTTTCATCCTCTTCTTGTTTGGGATGGGAGTGATGGACACAGTACTCAAAAAATGGTCATAGATCTTCTGGGAGACAAACCATTACATGAGCTGAGGAGAGAAGGTATTAACCTGAAGGCCAGATTTGAAAGGCTATGATTTAAAACAAAAAATAAAATTTTACCTATACAGATATTTTTGCAAAGTATTCACTTTGTGAAACTAGCAATTGTATGAAATAAGGAAAGAAGAGCTTAGAACTCCTATTTCCAGAAGAAAAATCCTTAGCTACATGCAAAGTTTCACTGTCCTACTGTTCCCTGTGAAGCATAGTCTTATGATTTTTAAGAGCAGGTTCTTCTGTTCTACCTCTGAAGGATGAATAAACTTCTATTTTAGCAAAAGGAAATAACTTTGGAGTAAAACCAAGCGTTGATCATTCCAGGCTAAAAAGAGATCACATGAGTGAACACTACATTATTGTAGAAGCAGAGTTACCAATTTAGCTATATTATGCACTAATGGAAATGATGATCAGTGAAAATTAGGTTGAGAAAAACATACAAGGAAAACCTACTTAAATCAGAGGGAACAAAGGAAGGCAAAGTCAATTAAAAAAAAAAAATCTAAAAAAAAAATTAGTCTTGGGCTTGAATAGCCAGAGATGTGGCCTTCATTGGCCTTCAAATGGCTTTTTATTAAGAGATATGCCTGGTTCCATCCTTCCATCTCCACAAAATAAATGAATTGTCATTGCATTTCACAAATAAATGCTGCCAATAGCCTTTCAAGCAACATCTCCCAGAAAAGATAGGAAATATCACTGACATGAAGAAAATGAATACTTGAGAATTATTTCTATGGACAAAAGTGCCAGATAAGGTTCTTGACACAGAGTAGAGCCCTGTTTCAGTGACCACTGCACTGAAACATGACAAGAAACAAAGAGTGGTACTGGCAAGGGCAGAACAAACAAGTTAAAATCAGAGTAGAGAGCAGCAAGATTACATTAAGTTCAGTAACTTAAAAAATAAAATGGAAATCTGATTCCAGAACAGTGAGGCACCTCTGGAGTGTTGATACTGTTTGGTATCCTTATTTGGTAAATCCTCTCAGGAAACAAGGGAAACCTCAACTGCTTTTTGTTTTAAATACAAGCAATGCTTAATACTTTCTTTTTCTCCTTTTTTTTGGTGTCTTTTTTAGTGGGTTTTCTGCGGTTGTTCTTTTTTGGTTTTTTTTCTGGTTTTGTTTGTTTATTTGTTTGTTTTGTTGTAAATGTTTCTGAGCTAATATCTGACAGGGAAGTAAAATGTCAATATGTACATTAAGATAAGAAGAGGTAAGACTCTGAAAGACACACTCATTCATCTCTAGGCTGCTAGAAGCTGACCACTATGTATGACAATAATGATATCCCATCAAATGTGCTCCTTTGTTCAAAATGAGCACCATACTTTATTGATTCCCAGTGAAATTGCACTGAGATGAATCAAAATACCAGCTGCCCCATTTATTGAGCTGTGAAATATTTCTATTTGCTGTGCAGCTGCGTGAACCCGATCTAATCTAAAGGGCAGATCATCTACAAGTGAGCTCAAAATAGTTTTATTGCAGGCAGTTTGCCTAAGTATTAAATATGCCCTGCTCACACAGGATTCTGAACAAGGGCTTGTATTGAAGAAAAAGGAATGTAACTTACTAAATAGAGCACAGCCTGCTGCCTATTTATCATAGATGCATGAAAATTACAGAAAACTATTAAACACATCCAGTTTTGAAAAACATGAAGAAATCTCATCACCAAATGTTATGTTATGGTGCTCACTACCCTGCATGTGGTGGTACTTAGCACTGTGAAAAAACAGAAGACTAGGTGATGATTCAAATCTTCCTGATAAAACCACGTGTTTCTCTGTTGAGTGTTATCTCTGTAAGAGGTTGGAAGCGAACAGAATAGCCTACTAGTTTGTTTTTTGACAGATGGTAAATGACAAAGCAGCATTAAAATTGGCCAACCAGCTTAAAGTTTTCATTTTAGTGCCAGCACCTATGTAGGTTTCTTTGGGTATTATGCTCTAATTAACCTAAAGCATGTAGTATTGTTCTTTTACACATAATCGGAGGATTAACTGAGTGCGGCAAATTTTACCATTCTTATCAGAATACTAAAAATTCAGAATACTAAAAATTCTAGAAAACACATAGGAATATTCTAAAAGAACATCTGAAGTTTCTCTTCTTGGACTCTTGGTTTCCTGGACTCTTTTCCTGTCATATTTTGCAGTTTTTTGACAAAACCACTTTTATCTCAGACAGTATATGGTTCAGTGGATTCTGAAACCACTTTTTTGTGATGAGTGGTTGAACTTTTCCCAGTTACAAACTTTGGGACACATATCTCCAAAGGAAGGGAAAAGCAGTGGGAAAGACATTAATTTAGTAATATCTTCAAAGTGGTTATACCATGCACTATGAAAAAAAGGAATTTCAGAAAAGCTGAATATAATTAGGATAGGCCTACTAGCATCACTTTGGGAGTTTTTAGTGGCTTAAAAAACAAATCTGTCAGTTTGTCTACTTCTTTCCTGATACTATTCAATCCCATCCAGATTTTTAGGGACTATTCTAATAATCTATGGGTAGAAAACTATTGACTGGGGACATGTAAAGACACGGATGGAAAAGGGTGGGTGGGTGCATTCCTTGCCATCTGTTTAGCACAACCCCAAATTAAAGCACTTCTGTGACTATCTGCAGCTCCAATGATAAGTCATTTACTTCATGCTTGATAAGGCCAGCGTGAAATGCAAAGTAACTCCTGGCACTCTCTTGATAGAACAGAATGGAACAATACTGTATTTTGAAGACAGATTATAATGTTACGGAACAGGAAGTGGAAATGTGCTGAGGAGGGAAGGACTGGAGTTTCCCCTGGGATGGAAAGAAGAGGAGTGGATGAATGCAGAATAAGAGGAATAGCAAATCAGACAAGGCAATACTCATAGGGAGGAAAGAATTGAGACAAGATGATCCAGCAAATAAGGCATTTGGTACTGGGGACTGAGTTGACAAACTGGTCTGGTCCAGTCTTAATGGAACTAGGAGAATGACAGAGTCCATGACAGATGCCCCTGCCTCTGGGGATGAGGAGAATCTGGGGGACCTTAGAAGGATTTCAGCCCAGAGAAAAAAAGAAGATGTGAGGGAAGAGAGGATGACATAGCACTGAGTTACTCATAAAAAGGTCCTTGGCACAGAGAGAACAGTTAATAGGAAATAAGCACAAGCCCTGCCAGAAGGAAAATGCAGAGGGACAGGTGGATAGCAGATAAGACACAGTGACAAAATAAAAAGAGGTATGGTATCTGTTCACAATAAGCTTACCTAACAATAGCTGATAAAATGTGTGGTCTCCTTGCTGCTGCTGCTTCCCCATGCTTTTTACTTACTTACCTTTCACTGTTGCCCAAACATACCAATGCTTTCAGCTGACTGGTGAGAGAGGGACTGTGATCAACCTGATGATTTGTTATCCATGTGGATCTTGGTAAAGCTTTTCTGCAGCTTGGCTTAGTGTGGGAATATTTTCATGGCTGGTTCTGGCTAGAAGCTCATGATAATAAAAAGAAGTTCCACAAGAAATATAAGGTCCTAATGCACTTAAAGTCACTGTTTGCTCACTGCACCTCTAGAGGAAGGATCAGTGTGAACTGTAATTTTGCAAAGACTGGGCAGGAAGGAAAAAATAAGACATGGATATATACAAATATGCATACACACAAGTGTTTCTTTGCTGACATACTTCTGGAAAAAAGAACCCACACCAAAATTAAAAGTTTTTATACAAAAATATCTGCAAGTAAGGCTGAACTTGTGATTAGGTAATAACCATGTGAAATCTGAGGAAGTATTCAGAGACTGATTATGCAATGTTACATTATAGAAAATAATAATAAAAAAATAAATTCTCATTCCTGACAGAATTAAGTTGACTAGAATTTATTTACATCTCTGAAAATTATTATTAAATCCAAACACTTCTAAGGCAAGGCTAAGGCTTCCATGTTATAAATAGGTCTGGGGCAATTCTCTGCCATTAAGTGCAACAATATGGATCAGTCCGTATTCATACCAAACACATTTACATTCTGAAATGGGTTACTTTCAAAACTAATTCAAAATAATCTAATAGTCCATATATTCCAAGCTATGCCCAGGAGTTTTTTGGGAGAATGCTTGTTGGCCCAGGTCTAAAACATAACAGGTTAGTACTGTACACAGCATTATCCAGTAACCAGAAACGCTCTGTGGTAACATCCAATTTACCTATATGGTGTGGCACCTTCATCTTCAGTGACAATCCAAAGATATCAGAATAATCTTTCAGATTCTCAAAAAAAAAAAAAAAAGGATAAATAGGTAATGTTCTGTAGAAGCCTTTTCTCAGTGCATTTTACCTATGTATTGCTCATTGCAGCCTTAATTTAGAAAATATTTGTGGTTGTGTTTAATACTTGGCTTTGAGAAAGTTTAACTGTAGAATCACATGGTTTGCTGGATCTAGGACATTCATCTAACATTCATATAATTTAACATTCATCTGTTAACTTCATAGAAAGGTGTTTGTAGGCAACATCACCACTGTAGCATTTCAACAGAAGGAAAAAAAACTCCTAAATGGGTATTCTTTTAAAAGTTTTCCCCGTAAAACAATATCCTTAGAAAAATATAGCTTTTAAGTTTTATTTTGCATCTTTGAAACTTTAATTTTTATATCTGTTAGGGATAATGAAGCAAAGTGAATTCCAATAATAAATTCCATTTGTAATACAGACTTCCCTGGAAAAACTTCTATGAAGAGAGGGAAAGAAGAAATTAAATAGAAAAACATATCCCCAGAGTGCTTATTTCCTAGGTCATTTTCTGAGTATGTAACAGTATGTTATCAGGAACAAAGAGAACCAGAGACAGAGCAGAAAGCTGCTGAAAGGAAAAACTAATTACATGCAGGAATATAAGTGAAATAAAGTAGCTTTTTCTAGTTTGGTAAATGGCACGAAGTATTTAGAGAGGACTCAGAACTATACAAAAGTGAAAATTGTTACAAAAACCCCACATGATGAATTGCAAACACTCAGAAAATAAGCATGATTTTATAGCACAGAAATGTGCAAAATGCATCCAGGACCAGTGCAAATCCTGCCCATTGACCAACTGTCCAAATAACAGGACTGATGCCTAGGACATAGGGGCAGCTCATTCCAGACAGCAATGTCACAGTTCTAATAATAACCATGGAGCTTTTCTTTCATCAGCACAGCAAATTTCTAAAGATAAAATTATTTAAGGCAAAAGCCCCCAGCCCCATCTGTGGAACCAGGTACCACTTAAATCCTTCAGGAATGCAGAAATTCAACCAATGTCAAAATTTACATTTCTAGGTTCAAAAGCAACCATGGCAGAGGAGGTGGGATGTGAAATGGGAGAATGGGAGAGAACATCTTTTGTGGGCTGTGGAGGAGGTGCTAGGAGTTTGATGTCTTGATTTGGGCAAGTTGAGCAAATCGGAGAGGGATGAGGGATATCTTAAATAGGGTCTGGGGGAGGTAAGCTGTGTGGTATCAGTAGGGGCAGCAGGATGTTTCCATTCTATGATTTTATGTTTGCAGCTGGGAGAAATGTAGCTGGGAATTGCAGCATGATATGTGGGTGTGAATGTTGATGGACCTTGACAATATGAAAATTTGTAACATAATTTTGCGACGTCAACAAGAATCTTTGCTGGTAAGGAGATAAAGCATTAGGAATGCATCCCTTCACATCAGAAATGGCTTTTAAACACTTTTCCACCCTTACAGGTTTGTGTATTCTTCAGACAGTTTGCACCGCTGGGGTTTTAACAAACAAGACTCAGAGTTCATTTCCTTTGAAATGTGTAGCAATTGCATGTTCCTTACGTACACAGGCTTCTAATTTGCTACAGCATGGAGTCCGATATTCATTTGAGAATTATGCATGGGCAAAAATGAAGAAGAAAAAAAAAGGTAAGTTTGGCTTCAGATGTGTCTGTTCTTTTGAAGCCCAAAGATAGCTTCAGTATGAACAGCTATTTCATGTTTATAAATAGAAGCATATAAAATATATTTTAAAAGGAAAATCATCATTGACCTACTATTTAGTGCTTTTGATCTTTTAATTAATTAATCCCCTAATTATTGAAAACTGTAGCAGGACAAATGGTAAACAGGTTGGTTTGGAGTATCTTTTGGTCAGGAGTTTAGCATGCAGCAGTACGTGCGCACAGGAAAACGTTCTACAGGATTATACAATATATTGTTTTTTAAATACAACACAGCTCTAGAGATTAAAGTTTTCTGAATAACCAAGTACATATTTTGAAGCTGTCATTCTGTTGTGGAAGTGATCTGTGAATTGAAGTCCTTACCAGTATACAATGACACACAGTAAAATATAATGACAACAAAAGAATATCTCATAAAAACTGGGTTAGAAACAATGGGAAAGACTGAAATAAGGACTTTGGTTTGTGGCTCCAGGTCACATTACAAGTAAAACATAGTAGTTAACTGCTATTATTTTAAAATATATTTGCAGAGACTCAATTAAATGTATTGCATAGAATTTATCTATTCTTTCCTTAGGCAAAATATATCCTTCTATATATGAAATTAATTTTATTTTGATAAGATAACATTAATACTTCTTAACTTCCTGTAAGATTATCCTTCAACAACTTTCCATGAGATTATCCCCCCTTTCTCTTTAGCAAATACAGAAATGAGGGCCATTTATAGGATGGGAGATCAGCGGCACAGGAGGCATGACAGTGCCTATTGTGTCTGATAGAAATTTCCCATGTTTACAGACCTGCAACAGGAGAAAATACACTAGGGGAACCAGGGGAAACCTGCAGAAATCCCCACAGGGATTAGTAATTCCTCAGGAAGGACTGTAAAGGACAATAAGATTCAGCTGCCAGAAGAGGCTCTTTCCAGCAAGAAATGAGCTGTGCGTCATGCTAAGGATGCAGAAAATTGGATTCTGTTATGAGTCTTCTGATGCCACCTTTAGTGAAAACCCATTCTAGAAGCCAAGTTCTAAGATTTTTTTTTTCCCTTTCCTTCTTTGTAGAGTGACATCTCATTCAAGGAGTTTTGCCCATTATGAAAAGCCACTAAAGGCATTGAAATCTGGCACAAAATGAGAAGAGCTCTTTTGGAAAATGGTTTGCATTCACAAACTTTTTGTTGTTGTTGATCTTGTAAATACACTACCATTTTCACATTAATCAGAAAATCCATCTCATTTCTAGTCTAATCTTGTTTTCATAATGAAACAAATGCACAAGTATCTATATGAACAGGTTTAAGTGACAGGTGTCACTTGCTCCACCATTCTATAAAGAAAATATTTCCCTGAGCTGATTATAAAAAATCAAGATGACAAAAGAAAGAGAATATCTGAGAGATCTAATGGGGTCTGCAGTGAATGTTACAATCTGGACTGTGCATTTGCAGCAAATCCTAAAGTCTTTTAATAAATGACATTGACAATACTTCTACTGTTGTTGAACAAGACATCCTGAAAGCCAGGATCTTGTCAACTAGAAGACAAAACTCTTCCTCACCACCTCCATCTGTTGTAATGTATCTTGAGAAGAGTGGACATGTGGTCCATCCAGGCTCAGTATTGCCTTGGCATGTCTGGGCTTGCCCTAATATAATCAGGCCTGAGGGGCGAGCGGAGACATGTCAAGGCAGAGCAGGCTTGCAGGAACAGTAACGTGAGGCCTGCTAGAACAAGACAGAAACTGCAAGAATATCAACAACAGAAGAATGTGCGAGAATATCAACAACAGGATAAGAAATCGCAAGAATGTCAACAACTGCCTTCCTTATAAGGAAGACATGGCTGTGTAGCTTTAACCTATCATTAGTGATAATTAGGTGGATGGACAGGCCTGTAGCCAATAGCAATGTAATGTAGCTCGTGTACTGATATAGAAATGATATATAAGCGGTGTGTGTGCTTTAATAAACAGCTTCACCTTAGATCACATTGATACGTGTTGAAGTCCACTCTGGATTCTCCCACATCCATCACATCTGGAACCAAAACCAAGATGCTGAAAGATATATTTTCCCCCACTTCCAGTGAACTTAATAAAGAAGGTACAAGCAGTCCTAGCAATAGAGCAAATTTAATCTGTTCAGTTCCTGCCAAGTGACTGCCTCAGCCCCACTGGGCAGTCCTCATGCTCTCTTGCTGCCTCTCCTGCTCATCCCATGCAGAGCAGCATCACTTTTACTAGTTGCATGTGAGTCTTTGGAGATTCAAAAACCCCTTCATGTTGAGCAGGGAGCTGATGGTACATATCTGCTTCATGAATGGATGCCTATTCATGAAATATATGCAGAAAGAAGAGGAAGTCTTCCTCCATAAAAAAAAAAAAAAAAAAAAAAAAAAAAAAAAATTTTCTTTTTATCCTGAAACCAGAGCTTTACACCTGAAGCTTTTGCAATTCACTGCTCCAACTAATAAATTATAAGTGTTTTTCAAGGAAATACAGAGCATATTTCCCAATGGTCCTTCAGTGTCACTGTGTCTATGAAAGGATAAACAGTAAATCACTGATACATTTTCCTATATAGAAGTAACTGTCACCCTGATAAAGCATCATAAAATTAGTATCCGCTAAGGACAGGCAAAATCTTGGAAGTACAATATCAAAATGTGTAATTGCAGAGGGCCATTATATATAGAGTCCCAGACTTTTGCTATCTTAATTCCTTTCGGTGCTTGTTATTCTGAGGTTAATATTTTGGATGCAAAATCCTTAAAAGTACTTACTTTTTTTTTTTCCCCATGAGTTTGCCAACACGGTAAATGTGAGTATCTAATTGTTCTGCAGTCTGTGCTGCCTATCTTTAGTTATTACATGTATCCAGTAAGTTTTTTGGTAGAGATTTATGCCAATAGTCTTTCCTCTGACCTCTATCCCGCTCATTTCTCATGAAGACAGCTTATAGTGACCAAAGACCTCTTTTGCCAGTACAGCTTAAAGTGTTTCCTTGAACAGACATCAAAGTCCATTCACCAAGAAAAGGACTTTCATCCATGCATAATGTAGCTGTATCAAGATTTCAGAAAAACAGTGTTGAAGGATTATTTTTTTCCTCACAGATCATAAGAGAACGGTAAGCTGTAAGTGCAGATGGGCCATAGAGTTCTGTAAGATTACATGTCTCATTTTTATCAAGATTATTATTCTGTTGTTGTTGCTTGCTAGAATTTTTGCTCTAATTATATTTTTATTCTATGCTCATATTCTGAAAGTGCTTTGACCTTACATTTGTTTGATTTGATTTATAGTTTTGCATGTGACTAGCAGGTCAAGGGAGGTGATTCTTCCCCTCTACTGCACTTTCATGAGATCCTACCTGAAGTACTACATTCAGGGGCTCTGGGGCCCCCAACATAAGAAGGATATGGATTCATGAGAGTCAATCCAGAGGAAGGCTCCAGAGGCCTGGAACAGGCTGAGTTGGGGCTGTTCAGCCTGGAGACCTTATAGCAGACTTCCAGTACCAAAAGGTGGCCTACAAGAAAGCTGGAAAGAAACTTTTTTAAAGGGCATTTAGTGATAGGACAAGGGGTAATGGCTTTAAACAGAATGCAGACAGATTTATATTAGATGTAGGGAGTGTGGTGAGGCACTGGAACAGGTTGTCCAGAGAGGTTGTGGATGCCCCATCCCTGGAAGTGCTCAAGGAAGGGTTGGATGGGTCTTTGAGCAACGTGGTCTAGTGGAAGGTGTCCCTGCCCATGGCAGGGAGGTCAGAACTAGATGGTCCTTAAGATCCCTTCCAACACATAACAATTCTGTGATTCTATCACTTCATGGGCAATGGAAGCCATCTACTGATTTCAGAGGGATTTAGTGTCCCTTTCCTAGAAAGCTGGAAGTATTTAGAGTGAAAATTAAATGTGGTAAAAATTGCTCACAAAAAAACAAACAAAAAAGAAACACACAAATAAAGCCTCTTTTAACTTAACAGTCAGTAATAGCAGCTGCTAATTACGAGTTTGGTAGCTGGATGATACCTTCAGGAGTCACCAGATGAAATTCAGAATGATTATCTACTTCAGTCATAAAATTACCTTTTTCTGCTAGCAACCTTAAGATGAAATGAATTGGACCTTCACCTTCCCCAGCTGTTGCTGTGGAGCTGCTTGGATCTCTAGTTTATATTTAAGGGTCCATTAGGACTTTCGGACAAGGCATTTGAAACAGCACTGTGAGTCATGTTCTGATCTCACTAGTATTTGTGTGACTCTAAAGATTTCTTCACAACTTCAATGGATTGATCGAGAATGATCTAAGCAAGGTCAGAATCTACCTATCCTTCCCCTAAACCATCCCAATGTATTTGTCTACACCAGTAAACTAAACAGCATCAGAAGAGATTGGAGTTCTGGCACACATTTATCTGTATTGTTTAATTTTCAGCAAATTCAGAATGGTTTGGCCTGTACCAACTGAACAATGTCTGGAAATGGTCTGAGATATAGAGTAAACATGGGAATTATGCTAATAGAAGTATGGAGAAAGTTCCTTTTTGGGAGTAGAGAAAGTTTAAATGGTGGTTGTGCTATGTCATTTGTCCTCAGGGTCAGAAATCTGTCTTTATTCAGTAGCAAATGAGAAAATATTGAAAATAACTCGAGAAGTCATATTCTTGATGAGCAAACTGTTGGTGCTGCTCTGTAGAGATCAAGGTAAATGGCAGCATCAGTCAAGTAACAGTGCTAGTGGTGTCATCTATGTTCTTTATTAAATGCCCAGTCAATACTGGAAAGGTAGGTAATTGAAAATACATCAACCATCCCATGTATTCATAGAAATTAATCATGAAGATATTAAGCTTATGATGTTTGGGACAACTAAAATCAGGTTTATTAAAATTTCTGCTAGAGAAATCTCTTTCCTCAAGCGTTAAGTATAAAGACTAAAAATTTTTACACTAGATATATATTTCCCTTTGGCTTTGTAGAAAACAGATAGCTACATATTTAGTCCATTCTCATGATTAATTGTTTAATCAGTTTCTATCAGTTTCAATACATTCTATGAATAACAGTCTCAAATAATTTCCTTTTCTGCTTTTGGAACAAGCTACTGAACACATATGAGTGTGCAGAATGCATACATACATTAGGCTGAAATGGGCATCATTTCATAGGGAATCTAGAAGTCAGGGGATATTTTTTTTAATTAATTTTGGAAACTTCAGATCAAATTTTTAAACTTGGCCCTTAAAATACTGCTGCTTCTTCCACATTCAGCAAAGCTACACTTAAGCGCATGCCTGCAATGTTTGTAGCAAGACTGCACATGGTTTCATAGTTTACAATCATTTCAACAGTCGGGGCTAGAGTAATGCATTACACTTCCATCAGAATTCTCATTGCAGCTGCGCGTGTTCTGAGGCACGAATATTAAATCTGCCAATCTGAGGAGAGGCTGAGGGAGCTGGGATTTTTTAGTCTGGAGAAGAGGAGGCTGCGGGGAGACCTTATCGCTCTCTACAATTACCTGAAAGGAGGTTGAGGTGAGGTGGGTGTTGGTCTCTTCTTGGAAGTAACTGGTGATAGGATGAGAGGTAATGGGCTTAAGTTGCACGAGGGGAGGTCTGCTCTCCACCCAGACCGGCATGGCCAGTGCAGTGTCACCCCAGGCCCCAGGGCACCACAGACCCCTCCCTCTGAACAGCAGCACCACCAGCTCAGGGCCTTGTAGGGAACATATGGTGAGAACCAGGACCAGGTGGCCAGGCCAATCTGGACACGCTCCCCTGGAGAAAGGGATGTCCCTGGAGAAGATCAAGGAGTATTCCTGGGCCTGCAGGAGGGATCCATGAGCAGGAAAAAGCTCTTTCTGCAGGCCCCCGCTCCGGGCAGTTGCTCTGAGGCTGGCCCAGGACTCTGGTGCTGCCTGGGCAGAGGGTCTGGCACTGAGGGGCACAGGCCGTCTGGGGGGACATCTCCTGCAGGTGACGGGTGGGGTTTGCTCTCTGGACATCTCCTCCCTCATGCGGGGCTTGATGTACATATCAGGGGAACAGCCCAGCCCTGCCCAGCCTCTCTGCTGCCCAGACCTTGGCAGAGCCCAGAGCAGGGCTGTCTGCAGAGCCCTGCAGGGAACATGGCTGGGGCTTGCCTGGGACCTCATTGCAGGCTACACCTTCCTCGTGGGGGTCAGCAGAGCAGGAGGTGCTGATCTCCTCTCTCTGCTGACCAGCGATAGGACATGGCAGTGGAATGAGGCTACATCAGGGCAAGTTCTGACTGAACTTTAGGAAAAGACGCTTCATTGGGAGGGTGGTTGGTCACTGGACAAGTCTCCCCAGGGAAGTGGTCACATCACCAAGCCTGTCAGGTTTCAGGGAGTGTCTGGAAAATGTTCTTGGTCATATGGTTTAGTTTGAGAAAATTAGACTGGGTCTGCTGCAGACCAAATATTAAATCTGTCAACCAGTATATGTCAGTCCCCCAAATATGCATTTTACAAATCAGTACAGACTGTAAAAATAAAAATGCATTTCTAGGTAGGTTCATGACTCTACTAGAACCAGACAGTGTAGTAGTAGTCCCCTTTACTTCAGGAGGTGAATGTAGATAATGAACTTGCACTAAACACGGAGGAAGCAAGTTCCCTTCCACCTTCTACAACAGAAGATGTCAACACATGTATCTTTCCGAGATACTGACTCACCATCCTGAGCTGAAGTGGACTCTATTGGATGCTGCTTCTTTAACATCGAGAAATTCTGACTGAAACGCATAGTTGGACACAGTTTTTCAATATCCCAGCACTAGTCACTAGGGCTTTTTTAGCCCATTCTATTGTGTTTCAAATAATCCAATCAAAAGCCCCTGAGAGGATGAGCAAACTATGATTTTGCAACCTAGTCTGGAGGTAGGAATGGGGCAGCGGTTTCCCAGTTGCTTTTATGTATTTGCTTACAAGAGGAAGAACCAAGAACATAGGCAAAGGAAGATGCAAGATAAAAAGTGAGAAAAAACTTGCAAACTACTGGAATATCTTCTCCCTTCCCTTCCCATCCTTCTCTGGTGGTTTGATCTTGGCTGGATGCCAGGTGCCCACCGAGCCTTTCTATCACTTCCCTCCCTCCTCTCAGTTGCACCAGGGAGAAGAAAAATAAGATGAAACTCGTGGGCTAAGACCAAAGCAGTTTCATGTGGAAGCAAAGCAATGCCGCACACGGAAGCAAAAGAAAACAAAGATTTCATCTCTACTTCCCACCAGCAGGCGATGCCTGGCCCTTTTCCGGAAGCAGGGCTCCAAACGCGCAGCAGTTGGTCTGGAGGATAAGCTGATGCCCCCCCTCCTCCTTTTCCTAGCTTTTATAGTTCAGCTGACATCATATGGTATGGACTATCCCTTTGGTCAGTTTGAATCAGCTGTCCTCGTCAT
>JAAGNO010018007.1:0-13224 GCA_033439905.1 Ceryle rudis
GATATATAAATAAATTATTTATTAATTATAATAATTTAACAATGGAAGATATATATAATTCCTATTTTGAGAATCAGGAAGAAACATTATTCCAGGGAAGAAAAATATTTCTTCTCACCTATCTTATGCTCTATCTGAATTCAATAATTTCCTACCAGTGAACATTGGCTAACAGTCCTTTGCTAAGAATAAATCAATGAATCTCCTTAATTAACGAGTAATGCCCATTGTAAGTTAAGGCCTCTACATCTGCATATTTTACAGAGCTACAGCCAAAGAATTAATGTTCTTGTCCTTACCAGCAGTCTCATTCAGAAAAAGAGCCAGGGACATGATAAACTGATTTTTTTCCTATCTTCATTCACTTCAGTACCACTATAGGTGGCCAAGTCAGTCCTGCCATAATTTTTAAGAATAGTGCTGCATAGCTTATGAGCCTTCTGTTTTTATGGAAAGGACATCAACCACAAAATACAAATGATGGGCCAGAATCTGTTTTCTTGTTAGATGAATCCCAAGTTTCCATCCTTGCAAGCACGTTCATGGCAATCAATTCACAAAGCTTAGTCTAATTTTATTTATCACTTTGGGCAGCAGAGATACAAGAATGAAAAGTACATTAGAATACTTCTTCCACTTTTTTTTTTTTTTCACAATAGGAAAGGGGTTGTTGTTTTTTAACTTATGATAAGGACATTTTTATGATCTGAATATATCAATCCTTCCATTTACACCTCTGTGAAGTGTTACTTTCAATGGAAAATCCCTTTCATAAGTACAGAAATTATAAAAGTTTTAGACTGTCAGTTAAAAGGATCATGAAAAAAAGAGCAGATAGCTACAAATACATCTTGGAACTTCTTTTCACCTATGAGTTTCCAACAAGTTCAGTGGTCATAGAAGTAGTACCACTATGACAGCCTGGGCTTTTAGACCCCTCTGTGCCTGAACACATGCAACACGTAAATGGTATGTAAAGCAGAAATGTAATACAGAAATGGGGTAAATTATCACCATGAAGAGAATATTCCACCTGTAGGAGGAGAGAACAATCATCTGTTGACAGTTCAAAAATGTTAATTATAAGGATGGGTTTTGAGAGCTTAAGTGTTTGAAGAGTGAGAAGCTAACAATTTCTTTTAAAGGAATGGGCAGTAGTAAGGTTACTCATAATATAAGATGGTACTTAAAAATATAAGATATGAGAGTGACAGGTATGGACCACGCTGCATTCTTTCAGGAATCTCTGTTTGGAACCTAGAAATTCTTTCCTGACAGCATGACTGAAATAGCCCTGTCCAGTATGGCCAAGCTGAATCAGAAGAAAACCCAATCAGGTTTTCTAAAAGTTGTTTCTGAACTTTCATGAATCCTTTATACCAAATTTTTTATTCTCAATTGTATAAAATTTCACTAGGCAGGAAAAACGAATTCAGAATAGGAGGATAACTTTTTATTATCACCAGGAACATCACTCTTTAAGAAGACATTAGTGGGTCTAGGATTTTCATCTAGGGCATGGGTGTAGAACAGGACCCACAAAGATGAATGAACTCCCAACAGCTCTCTTCAGTCTAAAGTGGCTAAACTGGGACATACATATTGACCAGGTTACTGGGAGATCATGGCCTGTTTCAAGCTACACCTGGCATACCACATATGGTAAGATGTGGAAGAGCATTTGTGAGGGAAACTAAAATTGGCTAGAGAGGAGCAAGATGCTGCACAGTCTCCTCCAGCTGCACTGTGATGACCTTGCTTCCTTCAGCAGGAGCTTTTTCCAGCTGCTTTGTTTGCTCTGTGATTACAAGTGTGAGCAACACAAATTTATGAGTTCACACAGGTCAAATGAAAAGCTAAAATTTTTCATACCAGGAAAATGACAGGAGAGGGAGTCAAGTGAAAGGTCAAGTCAAAGGGTGTGAGAGGTTAAATACAGATGACTCAATAGCCCACATGTGGACACAGCCAAACAACAAAATGCTTCTGCACTGCAATATCCTCACTAAATTTTTCAGTTCCCTGACTGAAACATTTTAGGCCCATTAACATGATTCCTCTAATAGTGGAGACAAGCTTTTTATGCAGGGGTGCCTCTGGACATACAGCAACTGGAGGAATATTCCTCTCTATCAGGAGAAATGTCGGAGGAAATTACTCTAATACGTGTACACACAGCTCCTCCAGAAGAGGAAGGCCGCTCCCTCATGGGCAGATAAACAGAAGCTTGAGGATGATGTAGGCTTTGGTTATTCCCTTTTGTTTCTTGCTTGAAGCACTTTTAGATTATGTTAGGAGATCTTAAGCAGTAGAAGTAAATGAGAGTTTCCATTTTCTCTTCTGGTAATTTAATGTTTGGCAAACTGGAAAATATACAGATTAATAGATCTGCCGGGCTCAGCGACATCTGGTTTAGAAAATTAATGAGTCTGCATTAAAATGAGAGAAAACTGCAATGCCATGACAAGCTTTTCTTCTCTGACAGGCTACATACACATTAGCTGAGTGTCCTGTCCTCCTCTCCAGTAAGGGTTTAGGGGCTAAGCAATGCAGGTGGGAGGCTTTCTACTGACATCAGTGATTTCTGTGGCCTTTTAATAGATAAGGATTGTACCCTCCTCTAATAAACTGCTGGGGGAACTTGCCATTGATTTTAATGACAATTCAGTCAGTCCACAGCTACAAAAAGTTAAAAAAATATACAAGAAGCAAAAACTCTCTGAGACAAGGTGTGATACATAACTCTGGATAAATAAATTATCCTGAAGCTGTTCCAAGGAGATCAAAACAACTTCTAGAAAAATCTCTTTCTGTTGAAGTTAAGACAGAAACAGTCCACCAAGGCCTTTTATATTGCCAAATTGCAACACATGCCTGGAAAAGGGGGGAGGCAAGATCCAAAAAGGCTGCAATTAATTGTTTTTCCCACTGAAGATTCACAGGTGAACTGACAGACCAGAGGTACAGAGGAGGCTGAAAGGACCCTGGACAATATTGTCAGCATTGAGATGAACTGCAGACTTGCCATGTCTTTTACAAAAATGCATTTTCCTCATGTTGATGGGGTGCCCATTTTCCTCCCACCTCAGGTTGACTAGCTCCTCTGACTCATGTTTTCAGGATAGCTAGCTCTTAGTCTGAGACACTAGATGCAGTGGGCCTGTGTCTGGCTCTATCAGGCCTGCAGGGCAGAAGCTGCTCTCTGCACTGAAGCAGGAGTTCCAGGGAGTGCTGAGCCCAGATGCATGTTCCCACCATGGCGCCCACAAAAGCCCATCTGTAGAGTTGTCTCTTCTGTCACTCAATCCACTGCACACAGTTGCTCACTGGAGAGAAGAAAGGTGAAAAGTCTGATACTGGATCAAACCCAGGACCTTTCCTTCCAAAGCCCCAGCCTGATAGAAGCAGGCATCCCTAGGAAGGCTGGGTTTGTAATCGCAGAGGAGGTGCTGGAGGAGCATTTCACAGGCCTCAGACTGGTAGAGGGGATGATTTGCAACCTGTTGTCCTATTCTAAAATAATAAGTTGCTTTGGTGTATGATACAAATGTTTTTGGCATCACAGTAGTACATCTCTCTGACCTATTCTTTGGAGACATGTTTAAATATTAATTATAATCTAATATGACATTTCAATGATATAAACCAGCATTCATCTCATCTAACAGACAGGAAGACAGTTACTCAGGCGCTTCCCAGAACTTTTAAAAGTACAATGTCTGGAAAGAGATCTTCCTTACCTGCTCCTAAGCTTGCAGGCTGTGGAGAAGCAGCTGTTCACTGCTTGGTGAGCATGAGCAGGTCTGGTCATCTCACTTCATCCCACCACCTCACGCTAACTTAAGTCCCAAACTACCAGAAATCTTGGGAAAGATTAGTTTGCTTATTACTGGTGACCAGAAGTTACTTTTAGAAACAAAGAATGTCTTTAATGACCTAGTAAGAAAACCTGCCAAAAAAAAAAAAAAAAAGTGAAAAAGGAGATAAAGCAGATGTGTAGGTTAGGTCTGCTCTGTGCAGAGATAGCCTAAGGCATTGCCTGCATTTTATCAGCTTCCACTGACTCAGTATGTTTACTCTTTTTATCTGTTTATTTTATAGTAGCTGAGGTATTTGTTTCTAACGGGAGTGCTTTTACATCAAAATGTTAATTTCTGTATATAGGAATTGAGCTTTAAATTATACAAATACAAAGAAGGGAAAAGTATCCTGAGAAAGACAAACCCCTGTGACATGTGGAGGACAGCAGATCACATTTATATAATGATTAACAATATCCGCAGTGCCTGGGAAAGCAAGGTAAGACCTCTGTGCTTGCAAAGACAGGTGACTACAGGGGAAAAGTGAAAGCTTGTTGCCCACAGGTTCCAAATGGCAATCAAGTCAGACTGAATTTGAGAGATATAAAGGGAGCTGAAACAGCATAATTTAACACACACCCCTCCCCCCAAAATATACTTCACTGGTTCACATAAATATCAAAGCAGATTGATTGCTGGGGAGCTAGAATATTAACAAGCCAAGCAAGCAAGTTCACTGTCTGCTCTAAACAGACATAACTGCAGGTCAGCATGCAAATGCCTCCCATTATTTATAAAGTCCAAGACAGTTATAGTATATTGCATACTGCATAGAATATTAGCTAAGTCATGGTCATGCAGAAGAAATGAACAAAAAATACCCTCCAGATTTTAACTCTGATTGAAACCTTGAGACCACACATGCTCCAGATCACCACCCAAGTTAGTTTGTGTCCAAAGTCTTTGCACTGGATAATTATCCCATTAGGAGTCACTTGAGGAGTGAATGACTGTGTAATAACTCCAAAATTTGAGCCATGCAGAGGGACAATGGGTAGACAAAAAATAGCAATCAAAAACCTCAACAAATGAACAAAACCATAAAGGGGTTGTCTTATTTTTCTTCTGTTATTGTTATTTCTGGTACCTTGCAATTTTCCCAAAATAAAGAGAAGGATAAAATTGTAGCAGCAGTCCTAGAAAGCTCAAAGAGAAATCAGCGTTAGCACTAATTTATGTGAGACCTTGTTTCAGCTTTGGACTGAACCAATGAATGGATAACAGTCACATGTGGTTTTTTCTTGTCTCTTATTAAGAGAATACCATATATCCTAATAGCCTCAGACTTTCCTGGGACCAAAAGTCATTAATAAAAAGTAGCATAGATTTCTGTGTGTGTGTTTATCAAAGTTTCTAACAGCATTTCCATTCTGCCAGGTGAGAAAATGTTGAAAGATAAATAATTAAATTAATCCATTAATTTATTTATTATATACAGAAGGTAACATTGTACTGGTATTCACATTTCCCAGCAGGACATGAGCTTTGTAGTTTACATGGCAAGTACACATTTTTTCCTCGCAGTCATAATTCATCGCAAGATATCTGCCTTACAACTAATGGGAACAGGATCCTTATTCCCCTTCCTGCTGTCACCACTCAGCCTTGTAAGGATTGGAAGTGCTCTGCCATCCTCACTGCCCAATTCATCCAGCTGTTACCCCGACCTCGTGTCCTTATCATACACATGGGTAAACCCCTTACAAGAGACTTAGAGTGCTTTAAAACCTTTAAAGCTTTACAAGCTTGCACAGTGCTGCCTTAGCTCAAGCCAGATAACAGTAACTTTGAAGCAACCCCAAAACTAAATTCAACAAAATCCTGGAAACAAGAAAAAACAAAACCAAACAACCAACCCCCCTCCTACACTTCGAAAATGATTCAGGAAACAAATTTCAAATTAAAATTTTTCTTTCATTCATGGAAATACGGATCTTTTTTTACATCTTTTGCTATTAAGTGACCTAAAAGGTTGTGCTTATAGGATGATTTCACCATCATTCCTTTGTTTTCCTTTCACTATAGTGCAACTGATGGCACATGACGCCCTGAAGCCCCTTATGGACTAAACCCCTCTTGAAGTTACCTATGATTACAGGGAAAAGATTCACTGGCCCAGATAATTCCCTGCCTTGTGTTACTAACTTTTAAGAATTCCTAAATTTTGGGAGCTTGCAGAATAATACAAAGTAAAATAAAAACTGCTGAAAGTCTTGTGTTCTTTCCAGGAGCAAAGAAAGCCTGAGACTGATAAAGTTAAAAAAGGGGTGACTATGAAAATGAAACCTGTACCTCAAATATATGAATTCTGGTTTATTTAATGAAAGTGAGGAAAAACAAGGGTGAGGGAAGGAAGAGAATTTTACAGATAATAATGTTACTTCCAATGGAAAAATCTAGATGGAGGCAGGGATGAAATTTGTTGCAAAAGTTTTCATGAAAAAAAAATTATTTTACAGCAACAGAACTTTTTTAAGAATAAGCTCCCAGATCTAATTAGGAATGCTTTCCTGCTCTTCCTGCTGGGAAAGGCAGTCAATATCCTACTGGTAGATACCTCCTGAAGTCACAAGAGCAGTGATAACAGCACCAGCATTAGGGTCCCACAAAGCAGTAGGGGCCAGCATTCATTGAATTAGAGAGTAATAAGGCTTACTGTTTATACTGACACAACTAAAAGCAAAAGAAAAATCCTCTTCAAGGAAGATCCGCCATGTGTATTTCCTGGATACATAAACAGAAGAGGCCCTTTGGAAGTATATCAATATTCTACAATAGCCAGAACAAATCTGACATGTTTTGACCATGGTGCTGAAGTACCTAAGGCACAACCAAAGATGAGTGGCAGCCTCCCAGGACACTTCTCACCACAATCACAACTTCCATCTACTTTCTCATACAGTTTCAGTGCCTTTGCCTGGTAATAGGAAAGGAAAGACAGAAGAGATGGCAGTGTAGGTATGCAAAAGGGCAAACAGTAGATACCATCATACGATCTTCTGGATTATCTGTATCTCATCAACCTCCTGTAATAAAAGTAGTTTGAATAAGAACAATATCAGGTCCAGTACTGGCTAGGAAAGAAAGCACTTGAAAATCTATTTGGGGCAGAGGGGAAATGTAGGAGCTTTTCCACTGCTATTAAAAGATTGTCCCAGTGTATTGCTACCACCGTTCTCCTCTCTGCATGTCAGTTTGTGCACTCCTTTTCTCCTAGAGGTAAAAAATCCTACTGAAAACCAAACAAGCAAATACATATTCATTGTTTTCTTTACACCACTCAAATAGCTTTGACTGTAGTTTGAAGAGTAAAGCATTTATTTAGGTATTATATACTACTAGTAGCTAAGAACCTCAAAATATTAACAGAATTAGAAGATTATTGTGTTCAATGCTCTTGGCAGATAGGGATTCTTGGCATTTTTCAATATAAATAAAGAAATTCTATGTCTTGTTGAACAGCACTCAGGTCTGTTCTTTAACCAGAAATTGAGCAGCATCCTTTTGAATAAGGATGGTAAATAATAATAACAATTTATTTCCCTTTGACCAGTGAATGTTATTTTGATTAGATGACAATTTTAAAACATGACAAAATCAAAGGAAATATTTTACTTTCTCCAAAATATTACATTCAAAGTTTACACTTTCTAGTGTATGTTAACATTATTCAGCAGTTACTTCTAAATTTTAAACTATTTCTTAACAGCAATTTTCAAGCATTTAATTTATATAATATTTTCACAAAATAGTTAGGCTGTTTAAATCAAAACAATTTGTCAAAGCATATTTCCATAACATTTCATCTGACCTAAATCTGAATAACTGAATAAAACGGGTCTAGCTATGTTCATTCTACACAGTGCTTTTCATTTTCTTCAAGACTGAATCTTTAAAGACTGCAAATCAAACGAACCACAATAGGGTGTTTTTCTCTTTTCACAAACTACATTGCAGAACAAAGAGACCACAATTAGACACCATCAGTTTTCTCCAAAATAGATTTCAAAAAGCATTGCCTTTTCATTGTCTAATGTGGCCATAAAAGAGCAAATTCTGAGATAATTTTCTTAAGAGCTTCTCACATTCTGTAGTTACCTTAGAAGCTGAAAATCATCTTTGGCAATAACACACTGCAAAAAAACCAACTTGGCACTATCTCAGCCATCATTTTTATAACTAAAGTGGATTACTCTGTCTTACAGGCATAAGGCTTTACTCTAAGAATTTAGAAGCCTGTAATAGCTTTACATTTACCTTACCAAGTCTTAATTTGACTTAGATAAGCAACATAAAAATTAGTAAACGCTATCAATAGAGTACCACAAAAAAAGAAGTCTTTTTAGCAAAAGCCTGTATGAATCAGAATTATTGACTCCAGTTTCAATTGTTCGGTTTCTGATGTGGCCAGAAAAGATTAATACTGGTCAAGATATGCCAAATCAACCAACCAAACACAGGAGACTGACATGAACTGGAAAATACGAAGTTAAAGCTACATAAGTTACTATGACAATTCACGTACAGAACTGGAAAAACTTACAAAACTAGGCTGTGTCTTTTATTGTAACAGAGAAGCACTAGACATAAACCCACTCCAGAAAACCTTCTCCTAATATCAAGAAAAATATCCTCAACATCCTTTGAAGTCTCAAGGTCATGGTTGGAAAGAAAACCACAACTTCTGAGGCTCAAGGACATGAATGTCCAAAATAATCAAATTATCACTGAAGTGCTCAAATCTCCTTCTGTCTGAGGTTACTGGGTGGAATTGTGCAGCAGCAATGTATTTGACAGAAAAACTTGTATTATTTTTTTAACTACAAATGCAATTACAGCAGAATTCAGATAGCACTGGGTAGCAGTGTGAGGAAAGACAGAAATCCTAAGTGTAAGGCAGAATGCATTTTCATCAAAGACAGCAAGGCTTTAATATAAAGTATGGTAGCTCACATTGCATACCAAGTGCAAATGCCCATAATCAAATACAAGACACAGAACAGGGTACAAGAAACCCTCCCCCTCTTATGCTTCTCACAGCAGAGTTTTCTAAACTGCCAGAGAGGAAATATGTGATAATGGTACTGACTCACTGAAGAGAAGAGGGAAACATCTTCTAAACCCATACAACACTGGAACCAGCCAGAAAAGAAATCTTAAAACCAACATGGGCTGAAAGACTTTGCATTAGTAGACGTCTCATGCATCTACCATGAAACTAATACATTCCCTGAAAGGACATTTCATGTCCCTTATCCTTTTCCTCTTCACCATCAGTATGTGCAGTGCAGAATCAAAACTGCTCTCACCAGACTCAGGCTTATTAGCTTCCCAGATGGAAAAACATCACAATTCACCAGTACCATCTAAGGTGAAATAGCCCCAAGTGAAATCTGTTCTCAATACCTGACACACTATCCCAGCACTTCTTCCCCAACCCTACACACTTTGGCTCTGGGTCTGGGATTCAAATTGTTATCTGTGTCTGCTAGTGACAAGAACAGAACCAGAGAGGAAGCAATTGCTGTGGCTCCTAAGTGCATGAACCAACACATCCCCTCCATGTGCCTTACAGCTCTGAAAAGCCCTATGTCCTCCAGGCCTTTCTCCAGACTTTAAATTGTGCAATTCACAGACCTTAGCATGACTGAGTTGATGACTGACTTTCCACAGTCCCTCCTCTCGAATGAAAGAAAATCCAAATACTAGCTGTGAGAGAGGCCCATGTTCAAGGGAAGCAAGGTAGTTCCCCGCCAGTTGCATCACCAAGAGCTTTGGAAACAAAAGCTACTTGGTATAAACTGCTGGTGATAGCTCACCTGTAAGTATAACACATTTACACTCTAAACATGAAAATACTAGAGCCATAATGGTGTTAGAGTCTGTGTTAGATGAATGAGCTGTACACCTTCACCTACCAGGGAAGAGGGGGTGGGCAGACCTCAGATGTGAATATTCACACAAATGAGCAGTTTCTCAGGTGGCCCTCAGCATTGTGCTTCCTTCTTTCTTCACCTCAAAAATGCAATAGTCACCCAGTGCAAATTACAAACAAAATGTACCATTAGGACTCACAGATTTCCAAACCACTTTGTCAAAGAAAACAGTTTTCTAAATTATAGAGATAAGCAGTGATCTGTATTTGCATAAAAACATGAAAATGTCTACTGTGTGATTCAAATACTACTAGCACTTTAGCATAATTACCCTGCCTGCTTAAAAGAGGCCCATGGAGAAATGGATGAGGCCTTAAAATATAACACAATACAAAATACATCTTATGAACTGTACAGCTTTTAAAGTGCTCTTGAAACCCAAGAGGCAGCATGATCTAAGGTATATTCTCAATTTCTTCTATATTACAGACTGCACCTTCACCCTTAAATACTGGGACGTCATTAGGCCTCAAACTTTATGAGGCTCACAACCTTGTAGAAGATTTCACACTGTGCATCTGCATTATTGTTTTCATTCAGATCAGGAGTGCACTTTTGAAACAAATCTCCCAGTCACTTAATGAGCTTTGGTTCACGTTATAGTCTTAAAGCACATGGACCTGAAGACACTCTCCAGGAGTGCCTGCATTGTACTCTGACCTGTAGTGGATGAACGCCAGTCTATTGGACCAGACTATGGGGTTTTTACTGTAAAATTCCTGAAATATGTGTAGTGTAGACGTTGTGTCCTTAGTAGCAATGGTTTTACTCTACTAATCCACTCCCATTCATTTGACTACTTATCAACATAGACAGACACAGTGTATAGCTGTGCAAAGGTTAGGTTAGACCCTTAAACCCCAAACGAAACCAGAGATCTGTTGGAAAACAGGATTCGTCTTCACAGACAGACCTGAACGTAGCCTTAAGCAAGATTTGCCCTTGCACGGTTTGACTTGGCAATCAAACCTCCATGATGTAATGTTCACATTTGCTGTGCTTTTTCTCCAACGGTGGATGCATTCTGCTTAGAGAATAGATGGAAAGCAGGACTGGATGCATATGAGGAATTAGAGACTCAGAGTGGGATTTCAGTTATAAGATTATGTATTTCCAGCTGTGGAAACTGGACCACACATTGCAGTTCTCATGAATAGATTAAAAAATAGATTAAAAAAAAAATGACATTTACCCCCAGTTCCTCATTTTCATAGTTTTGACTAAAGTCATAATTTTATCATACTTCTTTGTGCTGCAAGTTGTAGGGCAGAACCCAAAGGCAGTAAGTGAGGGTCTCATTTCTACATGGCTTTAGGGAAACCAATATGAAATTGATTTATTCCAGGCTAAAATAATATATGGTTAGAAGAGAGATTAAATGACAATGGGTCCATTTCTGCCTGTGATCGTAATACATGCATCTGGAAAGGAATTACAGGGCTGAAAGAAAAGACTACAATTGCAAAGGCATATTTTTTTTTTAACTGTATGTACAGACAACAAATATGTTATCAAACAAATGCATCTGCATTCAGCAGCTTTGAGTTCTTCAAATAAAGGGGAACAAGCTACTTGTGGTTGAACAGACTGAAGTGTTCTGAATTCATATCAAAACAGAATCATCCACATACATCATTCTGTGAAAAGAAAAATAAATGGGAAAAATAAATGACAGTATAGGTACTGGGACTAAGATGGAAAAGCATCAGCCACGAGCCAGAACTGAATGGTGTGAAAAGGATGCTACAGTGTAGTTTATAACCACGAGAAGAGATCAAATTCTCTCCTCACTATAGGTGAGGAGTATGTCTAGTGTAGTTAGGCATTAAGAAGCATTGAATCAAATCAGACTAAAATATAAAATTAATGTATTTATATGTGAAAAAGAAAAAAAATCTAAATTCTCTCCAGAACATTTCTCCCATTGTTCTACAACTGAGACAGAAGAACAAGCTCAAACCATTGCCAGTGATGGCTACAAGAAATAATTTTCAAGTCCCTGGAGATCAGGACCCAGTTCCATCTTGTCTTTTTCACCATAGAATCCCAGCCACCCTCTATCTAAGTCTCCTTAGCCTTACTAGCCAAGCACCCGTAATTCCTGAAATCTCACTGTACTCTTTAGGTTAGAGGAGGAAAATGTAACACAATAGAAATAAAATCATGCTTCCCAAGTGGTGTCACTGTTCTTACTCTGCCCTGCCTACAACGAAGGAGGTAACAAAGGAGGGAAGGTGCCAGGAGGGACTGAAGGCTCAGGAGAAGTGGGTGGAGGTGATGTTGGAGTAGAGAAGAGGCACTGTAAGAAGGTGTTTAAATTGCTGGGTCTTGCCCACAAGCTGAGATTTGTGGCCAGCAACCCAGGTTTCTCTTGAGTCCTTCTGCTGCCTGCTCCACCACTTAAGTCTTTTTTCTGGACAGGATTGGGCATGACACCGGGGGCAGCCTGACCAAGTCCCTGGCCAGGCATCCCCTTTAGCATCCTTGTATTTCCCTCTCCCTGTCATCAGTTTTAGTGTGTGGTCCAGGAAGCTAAGGCTGCAATCAATTTTTGAGTTGCAGGTGGACAACCCATTCCTGCCTCAATCAGTACTACCTGCAATAAGGCAGAATGAGTCAGAGGGAACTTCAGTCAGCTGCAACATTGCCCTGCTCTAATTCCCCTACATATGGCACCTAGATTAGAAGTTCGGCTCCTGATTCACTTCTCAGTTTGAAAAAGAGAACTAGCGCACAGGGATGTGGTTTGACAATATTGTAACTTCGACAAATGGATTTCAGGAAAAGATCAGATACTTGACCGTCTCTCCTTTCTATGAGATGAAGCACATATTACTTTTTTTGCTGTATCTCTCTTAGGATGTTTTACTTAATTGTTACATGCAAAGGCAATATATAAGGAAATATATAGAGAGGAAATGGCCTGAAGTTTTACCATGGGAGGTTTAGACTAGATATTAGGAAGAATTTGTTTACTGAAAGAATAGTCAGGCACTGGAACAGATGTCCAGGGAAGTGATGGAGCCATCATCCCTGGAGGTATTAAAAAATGTGCAGATGAGGCACTTCAGGACATGCTCTAGTGGGGTGGGGGGGGATTGATATGGTTTTTTGCATTGATGGTTGGACATGGTGATCTTAGAGGTCTTTTGCAACTGTGGCAAGTCTGTGATTCTGTGATAAGACTGTTTAAAATAAATTATAACAACTAAAATTAATATTTTCTGAACTTTCCTGATGAAATGGTCATCTGTAGTCTATTATGCTAGCAACCTTAGCTCTTAAGTCTTTCTCACCAGTTTACCAAGCGGATGTTACTAAATTGATTGTATTATTATGAGTAATAACCTTATTTATCTCATTTTCTATGTCCTTATTTATGTTGTTTCAATTTAGTTTTTACTATTATCTTGCATCTTTGAAATTAC
>JAAGNO010018007.1:13324-28745 GCA_033439905.1 Ceryle rudis
ACATGAGCATAATAAATATTTTAATATTTAATAAAAATATAATAATAATTTTATTTGTCCTCATAATGCTGAAATAATGGTTTTCCAACAAAATAATGTTGTTCATGGAAGTGGCTACTTGCTCGTGGGCAGAAGATGTGAAGCTCAACTACAACTACCACATGAATGACAGTTCAATCTATTTACAAGGTCTGAGCACTCCCAGACTTTCCAATAAATGGCTTTGAGGTAAGGTGAATTAAACTTTCAAGAAAAGATTAAAATGCAGTTTTTACTAGATTAAAATTCCCATATTTTATTTGCTATTAGACAGTCAGTGAAAAATTGAACATAATTCAATAATATGATACTAAGCACAATGTAAGAACATAAATTGCTACCTTGGTACATAACACGGATATGTGAGCACTATGCAACTTTGGACTTAGGGTGTTTAAGTGCTGTTCAAATATTTGGTCTGTCAATCAAACTAGTTTGATAAGTGACAGATTCTCAAAGTGGTAATCAGCCAATATCCCAGGAAGCAATTGTTGATATTAGCACTTCATTTAGTGAGCTGAATTTGGTTCAGACAACAAAAGCCTTTTTTGAATGATGTCAGCCCAGTTGGTAGAATATTAAGCATTTAACCTTAAAAAGATTTCTTTATTTGGGGAAGACTTCATCAACAAAAGACAAAAAATTGTAAGAGCTGTACAGACTGCTCTATCAACTGTTCATTTAAAAATACTGCTATACAAAATGACACGGTAAACCTTTCTTTTTAGAAATAGACTAGAAACAAGACATGTGCTTAAGGAGAGACAATACAGGCTTGTAAATTCTGGAAAAAAATGGGTAAAAAGGGAACCATGATAATACTATGTGAAATTTTGCCCCTTTTCAATCCTGAAATTCAGTTTAAATTAGCTTAAACTAGCTAATGCACAGATACTTCTATAAATTAATGCAATTTCATAAGTCCTTTTCAGAGTGCTAAATCTCAAGGGTATTGCAGGCAGAAGGATCAACATTCAACAAGAGCAGTTTCTTGACAAAATATAATGAAATCACATTAATCAATGAAAATACATTGAAAACTTGCACACACTACTGGAAATGCTTACAAATAATCTTTAAATAAAATACATTCTTTTAGAATTCTTTACATTTTTATAACTTTAGGGGTTGACCTGCTGGAAAGCAGCTCTGCAGAGAAGAACTTAGGAATCCTGGTGTACAAGTTAACCATGAGCCAGCTGTGCGCCTTTGTAGCCAAGAAGTCCAATGGTATCCTGAGGTTCATAAAGAGTGTCACCAGCAGGTCAATGGAGGTTCTCTTCCAGGTCTATTTTGCCTTAATGAGGCTACATCTGGAGCACTGTGCTCCCCTGTTCAAGAGAGAGGAAAATACTAGAAAGAGTCCAGCAGGAGGCTACAAAGATGATGAGGGGACTGGAGCATCTCTCTTACAGTGAGAGGCTGAGACAGCTGGGTCTGTTTAGCCTGGAGAAAAGAAGATTGAGAGGGAATCTTATAAATGTTTATAAATATCTGAAGAGTGGGTGTCAAGAGGATGGGACCAGTCTCTTTTCAGTGGCGCCCAGCGGCAGGACAAGAGCAACGGGTACTAACTAGAACACAGAAAGTTCCACCCAAACATAAGGAAAAACTTCTTTACTGTGAGGGTGACAGAACCAAGGAACAGGCTGCCCAGAGGCTGTGGAGTCTGCTTCTCTGGAGACTTTCAAAACCTGCCTGGATGCATTTCTGTGCAACCTCATCTAGGCTAGCCTGCTTTGGCAGTGGGATTAGACTAGATGATCCCCAGCGGTCCCTTCCTACCCCTACTATTCTGTGATTCTGCAAATTTCTTTATGTTGTTGATCATAGGAAAATGTTTTAACAGAACATTGGCTCACATATTTTTTAATACTTTTAAAAATATGTTCTTCTCAATTCTGTTCCAAGATCCAAATATGTCTTCAACTTTCAGTGAAACCAATGATAAAGAGTCCCTCCAGCAGGTCAAGGAAGGTGATTCTGCACCTCTACGCAGCTCTTGTGAGACCTCACCTGGAGTACTGCGTCCACCTCTGGAGCCCTCAGCACAACAAAGACATGGACATGTTAGAGTGGGTGCAGAAGAGGGCCACAAAGATGATTAGAGGACTGGAACACCTCTGCTATGAGGACAGGCTGAGAGAATTGGGGTTGAGCAACCTGGAGCAGAGAAGGCTCTGGGGGGACCTCACTGCAGCTTTCCAGTATCTGAAAGGGGCCTACAAGAAAGCTGTAGTATCACCTTGTAGTGATAGGATGAGGGGTAATGGCTTCAATCTGGAAGAGGGTAGATTTACATTAGAAATTAGGAAGAATTTTTTTACTTTGAGGGTGGTGAGACATTGGAAAAGGTTGCCCAGGGAAGTTTTGGACATTACAACCCTGGATGTGTTCAAGACCAGGTTAAATAGGGCTTTAAGCAACCTGGTGTAGTGGGAGGTGTCCATGTCCATGGCAGGGGGATTGGAAGTAGGTGATCTTTAAGGTCCTTTCCAACCTAAGACATTCTATGATTATGTTTTTCTCTTAATCTGTGATGGGTTCCTGTGCAACCTGATCTAGGCAAACCTCCTTTAGCAGGAGAGTTGGACTAGATGATCCCCAGAGGTTCCTTCCAACCCCTGCCATTCTGTGATTCTGTGATTCAGTTCACAGACACACAGAAATTATTTTCCCCCTTCAGGGCTGCAGAAAAGCTATTTAGTATATTTGCTGAGCATTACATCATTCCTGTTCACATCTCTGATATCTGCATATGTGTAAAGGTACAGAGGATTTAATTAAAGTTGACTTCTTCAATGTTTCTCTCCTACTCAAGCTTTTAGCTATCTATCTTGGAATACACGTGAATCAATCATTTCAATCAAAATCTAGTGCTGTAACATAAGCATGTAAATTGGATCTTCAGGAGGGCAATTGCATGAAATAGACTCCTTAAGGGAAAAAGTACAAAATTGTATCACTGTATATCTAGTAGTTTTTAATGATTTTACAGCTAAAATGCAGGAAATAACAAAAGATGAAGGAGAATAGCAAAAGTAAAACAATATTGCGGTGTTCTATTCTTGAGGAAGAATATTTAACCATAATTTGTTGCTTAAAAACAAACAATAAAGAGCAGGTTATGATAAGAACCTTTGATGTCCGACCTTACGTGTTTATCACAGAATCACACAATGTTAGGGGTTGAAAGGTACCTTGAACGATCATCTAGTCCAACCCACTTGCCAGAGAGGTTCTCCTAGATTAGGTCACACGGGAACACATCCAGGTAGGTTATCTAGAAAAAAGTATCTGTTGATGAGGATTAAAACTTCCTACTCTTTGACTTTTTAATATTTATTTTATGAAGTACAGGGGACAAGCTGTATAGAGAACAAAATGGCAGATTGACTTAGAGGAAAAAATAGGTGGGATACCAGAGGAATAGTTGTCCTTGTCCTAAAACCTTATGAGGATAAGAATGCGGATCATAATATAAAATGATTACATGAACAGCTAAAAGAAACTTTACTGATAAAGATGAAAGGCACTGACCCATGCTTCAGTCGTCTGGGAAGCAGATCTGTATCCTTTGACATCCTCAGAAATATAGTATAGGAAACAAAATACACTCCTTTTTTTCTATTTCATTTAGTTGTCCAAAGCATTTTCCAAGCCATGGTCCAGCCTCAGATAACAGATACTGCAGGTGAATAAACAGAACTGCAGTTCTGAGCATCTATTCCTTTAATCTGAAGCATTCAGTATTTGGTGGTGGAGCTGACTTCTGAGGATTCCTGGAGCTTCATGGGGACTGGGCCCCCTGAAGGAGGTTCAGGATTTCCAGAGATGACAAAGTGAAAGGCAGCTTGAAAGGCATGAGTGTAAGGACATTCTAGAGCAGCAGGGAGGCTCACACACACTGATGGCATGAATTCATGGGACAGAAGAATTTTTCGATGACTAAGTGCAAACAAATTCAGGACAGAAGAATATGGTAGGTTAGTGAAGGATTAGGAAGGAACATACAATATATGGTGACACAGCAACAGGAGAGGAACTCATGTTGGGTCTGAGACAATGGGTAAGGCAGACGAGAAAAATAAAATTAATTGATCGACAAACTAGATGACTGATTTAGGACTGATTTAGGACTGCTGCAAGGGAATCTATAGTAGTTTGTACCATAGTCTCCTGCAACTCTGGAAAGATTAGCACATAATTATGTAAGCAACTGCTTAGTTCTTTCTCACTGACCTGTCCTCCACTACCTCTGCTATATCCAGCCATGCCAAGCAGCACGCTGCTGTACTGACTGGGCTGGATACACAGCATGACATAAAAACTCTGACCATTACTAGTACATTCTACAGCCATTTTTGTGGGGATATGGTGAATATCTGTATCTGTTTAATGCTAGATAAAACACCAGTCCTTTTATGATCTGAGTTCACTTTGCAGTTTGCCTGAGCTGCATTAATAATTACTCTTCAATTGCGGTTAGTCAGCCATCTGTCTAACAATTTCAAAAGCATTAACCACACCGCATTTTTTCTGATGTGGAGTAATGTCAAATGCTTTGCTGAAGTCAAGAGATATGTCCCCTTTATTCCTTTTTTCTATGAAGCTTATTATCTCATCAAAGGCAGAAATCAAGTTAGCTTGACATGATTTATTTTTATGAATCCATACTGCCTTTCTGCATTAATCACTTTAAAAAAACTTGCAGACTGTCCACCTCATTGTTTGTTCTAGTATTTTAACTACTTTTCCTGGCCGTGCCTTACAAGATAATTTTTTTTTTATTCCTCTTTGCTAAAGATAAATAATTTAAATCGATGTTATGTTCCACTTTATTTCTAGAAAACCAGTTAAACTCTAAATGGAATGCTGGCCATTTCTCCTAAAATCCAGGTAAAACAGATTGATCAAAGCCAGGCTTAAGGGATCTCTGTCCATGCCTCAACTATATCATCATAATGGAAACCTCTGACATTAGTTTGTCCACCACTGTTACAGATAGGTCTGTCCTCTGTTGATTCTTATACCATGCTGGTAGAAAGGGTATAATAGAATCATAGAATGGTTTGGGTTGGAATGTACCTTAGAGATCATCCAGTTCCAACCACCTTGCAACAGGCAGGACACCTTCTACTACATCAGGTTGCTCAAAGGCCCACCTTGGCCTTCTGACCTCATCTAGCTTATCATCCGTCCAATGATTTCTGTTAAACATATTTTTCTCAGTGCTCTTATCCTGACACCAGGTTAAACATAATCCAGACAAGGATGGCCAGTGAAGCTCTGTTCACCCCAGACAAAGCCTAGAAGCTGTGGGGCAGCTATAGCCACACCTCAGTGTTTCTTTCAGTGAGGGCAGTACTGCCCTTCTCCAACTTTCATGCACTAAGTGACTATCTTGGCCACAGGAGCTTAGGTCTTCACATCCTATGTCTTGGGTAAAGCCAGATGCAACTTTACTATGAACTTTAGGATTTAACTTAATCTGTGAGCAATTCTTGCCTCTCCTCTTGGAGTTCAGGCAGCTGTGGAGATAGTAGATTAAGAAGACAGCAAAACCTCATTTGAATGTAGGATAAAATTACCCAAGAAAGTCCAAAGATAAGATACAACTACATCACCAAAATCTAATGTGGACGCACATTATCCGTCATCTCTGTCATATTACTTTTCAACATGGACAAGAGCATAGAAGATATTTTTGGCAAGATGTATTTTTACTTGAATGACAGTTAATTTGTCATATAAACTGACCTCTAGAGCTATATAATGTCCAGTGTAAAAAAGAAAAGTAAGTGACTCATTTTAATCATCAGAAAAGGAGAGCATTTTCAGTGAGGGCAGTATACTAATACTAATATTTTTATTATTCAAGGGACATGAGGCAGAAGAAAAATGCATCTAAGCTGACATTTCAGCATTACAGACACAGGAATGGGGGATTTTGGCTTTCTGAGAGACAGGTCATAGCAAATAGTGGCAGGATGATACACGTCTCAGTAGTGGTGGACTCGAGCCCTTAAAAATTAAGTCTAAGCTAATGCCAAATAAATTTCTTCCCTCATTTTTGGGCAGGTTTAACTATGGAACTCACTATATCATTCTCTAATCCCCAGCATTAAAACAAGCAAATGAGAGATCACATGTATGAAAACAATCATAGTATGTTTTCTTCATTTTCTTTTATCATTATGATACTGCATTTACTTAATAAATAAATTAACACCAATTACTAATACAATTAGAGCAATATCTTTATAGCGTTTATTACCCAGACCCATTCATTCTATCAATCTCATATGACAATGTCAGGTATGGCAAATTTGGCTGCAACTTCCAGACAAGAATTATCTGTCATTCAGGGAATTGTGATACTTTTCCTTATGGCATGGTCAAAACATTGACCTAAACCACATGTGATCCTGATTTCCTAAAAGATGGGCTTTACAATATGCTGTACCAAAGAATATGTGCAGTAAGTTTTATTCACGTTAGAGAGACATAATAATCATAGAATGTCCGAGGTTGAAAGGGACCTCCAAAGGTAGGTCATCTAGTCCAACACTCCTGCAGTGAGCAGGGACATCCTCAACTAGATTAGATTGCTCAGAGACTCATCAAGCCTGCCCTTGAATGTCTCCACAAATGGGGCCTCTACCACCTCCCTGGGCAACCTGTTCCAGTGTTCCAGCACCCTCATAGTAAAGAACTTCTTCCTAATGTACAAATAATCATCAATACGGTGTAACCAATAGAGTAAGCTTTCAAGAAGCGAGGGTTTTCAAAAAGTCTGTTTCTCTACATTTGTGTGAGCTATATCTGCAAATATATAAACAGGGTCGTGTCAGGTTTCACCTTACAACCAGGTATTCAGGCAGCACTACTGGGTTAGCAGAACCACGTGAAGCCAGTGATGGCTTTTCTATCACAATCCCAGTCCAGTTGACTCCATCCTGCAGAATGGTGTCCAACATCTCCTGCACATGGTAAGCACAGGTACATCTCCTGTGCCCACACAGCCTGTGCCCAGTGCTGGAGCAGCACAGTCCCAGGGCTTAAGCAGAGGCCTGTGTAATTTCACCCAATGTAGTTCCTCTCTCACTGCGACCTGTAGGGACATCTAACATCCTCAAAAAGGGGAGGTTACATTTAGGATCATGTCCTCTTATGATTATATATATTCACCATATAAAGTTTATTTTAGCATTACAATCATGTAAACACAGCATTCAAGCATGCTAGCAGTGAAAACTGATTCTGTTTGACTGCAACATGTAATTATTTTAGAGATTTTAAACGTTTCTTGGTGCATACAAATGCCACTAAGGTAGAACATCTGATGTCATTGTCCACCAAGAGGGTCACTACCATATCTGCATTTGTCATGAGCCAAAAAAACCCATGCAACCACTGTAGTGTGACTCCAAACTAAGGCTAATAAACTGAGATAAACTCTCCTAGCAGTAATTATTAGTTTATTCTTGGCAATTGCACAACTTCAGGTCAGCTCAAAGAGAGCTTGCATCTTATAAATATACTATAAAGAGGTGTAATAATTACCATCTACTTTCCTGGGAAATACAAGTGTCTTTTCCCTCACTACTACTTGATGAAAATTTTGTGATGTTTCATTTTTCTAAACTAACTCAATTTAACAAAAAAGCAACTTGATAAATGCTGTCTCTCCCTGTTGAATTTAGCTCACAGTTTATTTAAATATACATTATGCTGTTAATTTTGGTGCCACAACATGGTTTGTTTCCTAATCCACTTAAGTATTTCACTTCAAAAATATTCAGGCAGCATCTGTGTTCCCTCACACACCAAGTCTCAGACACTTAGAACAGATCAAAGGGAGAGCTACAGCTCTAAACCTAAAGCAAATTTTCAGGGTAATCTTGGTGCTCTGAAATGGATTTTTTTTAAACCTGTATCTTGTTGATCTGAAGAGCCATCAGAAATATCAAACTACTGCAATGTTAGATGAAGCTTTAGAAAAGAACTTCTCTGGTTCCTATACAGAGTTTAAAACAGGAATTTAAGGTACAGTCCTTTCAAGGAACACATCTTCCAAATCTTCTACACAGTTGGTAGAGGATGTCTCACACTCAGGTAAAAGCTTCAGTATAGACAATGAATATGAATATTTTTTAAGGCACATCAGAAGATCAATAAGAAAACAAAGCTATTCAGCCCACAAAATTAATATTCACTTATAGATTTGGGGTTACAGTCCCCAAAACTTGCATTTCAGTCAAACAGAACATGTGGTTTTGTGAATAAAACAGGCAGTTATTCATATAATTTGCAATCTGTAATTAGGAATGATGAACAATTACAGGTCTGGAACAGAAAAGGTGCCCTTAGAAAATGCAAATCTCCACTCATGCTTTTTATTCCCCTAATTTGAAACATTTGCAAAGAGACAACTAGAACATGATTATAGGTTTCAGATACAAAATTAAATTTCTAACTGAACCAGGGAAAAAAAGATGGAATTTCCTGAAGCATTTGTAAAGGGCAGTGGGTAAATGACTGGCTGACAAGATATTGTTATGCAAGAATATCAGTTTTATTTTTATATGTGTGGTAACATGCATACTTTCTGAGATCTGGACTTTAGAAGAAGCATGTATACTGGAAAGATATATAAAAACTTTCATCCAGCCATCTGAAAGAGCAAGGTCTTAATGAAATTTTGGATATGTCTTCTCTAGTTTTGTTTGTTTGTGGTTTTTTTTTGTTTGTGGTTTTGGTTTGGTTTGGGTTTTTTGGTTTTTGGTTTGTTTTTTTTTTTAACAGATGATTTACAGCTTATCTGTTTTCATGGTCTTCTAGCATCCAAGCATCCAAACAATATGGTGAAAAATAATAGTTGCCTGTGGCAGAGTTGTGTCTTACTTGAATCAGTATCATTCAGAATCATTTTGCTTGTTGATAACTCAACAGTGTTGTTTTCTTTTTGTTATATATGCATTTTGTACTTCTGTTGAGATTTTCTCTGCATGTGCATGATTGTGAGCAACAGTAACATTAGAGAAACAGTAACTTAGAGGAAGATGACTGTGTAAGAAAAGAGGGGTTTTTTCCCCATTGTCAACCTGAACAAAAAAAACATCACATAACCCAAAAGTGCCCATCCTATGTATTGAAAAGGAAGGGAACTTAGTGTTCTCATGTAGCTCTTTGCTCCATTATCATTGAGAAATGTAAGGGCTATGTATGGCTCCAAAACCTCCTCTATCTCTCCCAAAATGAATGCATGATGCTTGATCATCTCTCACTCAGTATGGAGAGGTCAACTGACACCATGAAGCAGCTGGACAACCTGCCACATGTTGCATGAAGCTGATGGACCCACATACTTCCTCAAAGCAGCACAGCAACCATTCTCCTTTCACAGGATGCTCTCAAATGCCAACAGTGACTAGGTCATTGTCACACCAAGGCTGCTGTTTCTCATGCTGCTCAGCATCATCTATTGCATCCTGGTACTTTTCATCTATTCTCATTACTGTTGTCTTCACATGTCAGTCATCCAGGCAGGGCTTGCACTCAGTTTGTGCTGTGCCTCATGCTACTGAGTTCTGATCTATTAACAATGTTCCACCTAAGAAAATTATATCGTAGAAAATTGGATCCAACTGATCAAAAGTGGTTTAGAGTTCATACCAACATCCTACAGCACTCAACAGGCTGCATTTTTCATGAGAAGTCTTGAAATATTTAGATGATCTTGCAGGATACTGAACATATGCCCAGAGGTCCTGAGAACCATAGTTCCCTAATAGTGCTCAGCCTAATAATCTCAGCTCCTTTACAGAATTAGACCCTTTGTAAGAGACTTACTGGCTCTTAATCAGTTGGTCTGGCTGCTTAACATACAAGGAACTCTTTGGGATTAAATACTTGCAATGAAAACACATTGAGGTTTCAATAGGGAAAGACGGGTGTATTTGACATCTGTGTCCAATGGAAAGATCTGGCTGGCAGTAGCATACCTAAATGACAAGGGAGAACTTTAATGAACTGAGAATGGATGACACATTGCCTGACACACTATACAGTAGCCTGGCTTTTCACACACAAATTAAAAGCAGCAGATTAAATATAGGACTGTAATTTATTTGTATTTCAATATCTAAGTGCAAGGTGTACGATAAATGAGAATATATATATATGATACAATGAGGAAAGACTTCAGGGCTTTGTGGCTGATTAACAAAAACTGGGATTAAGAAGAAAGACATCCAGAGATGAGAGGCCAGACAGGTACAGGGGAAACAGTGGTAAACATGGAAAAGAAAAAGAAAAAAAAAATCTCTGTTTTCAAGAGCAGAGATTTGAAAAAGCCTATTCTGATGATAGAAAAGAAGGTAAAGACTACATGAAGAAAACTAAAAAGCACAGATACAGGGGGCAGTGACATACATGCACACATCATACACACAACCATACAATACACACATCAAACAATATCCATTTGATTCAGATTTAAATTCAAAATATGTTATCCCAAAGAGAGCTATTAAGGCAGGGAAGATAAAGGCACAAGACTGGAAATAAATATACCTTTCCAAGGAAGTTGTTGATTAAAAGCATTCTGAAGACCTTACAGAGCTAGCAGGATTAATTTATGAAGAAACACTGGACTTGGTAACCTCACAAAGGCTAAGTGACAGCAACAGTGGGAGGTTGGGAGTGAGATATCTCTACATAATTAAGAGAGTGTAAATGCCACAGGGTAAATCCTGTGCAACACAACATGCAGCTTGAACTGAAGAAAGTGTGAAGAGAAATTTTTATTAATGGGAAATACTTTTTGACTGACAACATTTTCATGGGAGAAAACAAAATATTTTTTGCTTCATCTGATTTTTTTACTTGAAAATCCTATACTATTATAGAGAACATGAAATTCCTGCAGATTGTGTTATATGCAAATTTTACAAGCTAACCTGCTTCAATCAGGCCACAGGGCTGAGAAAGTCTCTCTACAGCATTACTCAGTCCTGATGTCATGGCACATTTCAGAGGACAAGGGTAGCCTTTACTGCACTGGATCTTTAGAGGTGAAGCATTTTTAGAAGCTTTGCTACTGGGAGAGTGAAAAGAAAAACTGTTGGAAATACAGGAGTGTACAATAAATCACTTCCTGAAAGCAGCCCAGGAAGGCAGGCTGGAACAAATGTGAATAGTCTAAATAAAATAAACCAGCTAGGAAGATGCATTTTGACCTTTCCCTACTCATTCCTTTGTTTCCCTTGTTGAATCTCCTCTTTTGCATCTTTCATCTGTTCCTGTTTCTAAGTTTTTCTTATCTCATTTTCTTTTATTTTCCTCATTTTATCTATTCTCCTGCTTCTTTTACAGTCTTGTTCTCTGTGTCTCTCTAGTAACCCTTCTCTATTCCTGCTCACCTAACTCATCTTCCTACAGGCCCTTGCTCTGTCATTTAATTTCTTCTCATGGAGAAACATTTTTTATGAACAAGATATTATGAAGGTGTTGTGTTGGGGTTTTTTTCTTAATCAGTAAATTTCAAAGTACTGTGCCAATGTGGTCACCAGGTATTTCCCATTTACAAATTGGAAAACAGAAGCACAAGACTTGTTTTGCACAAAGCTGCTAGTAACAAGTAAAACTCATGTTCTCTGAGTAAAATTTTTATGGTTTTAAGTACTAACCAATCCTGTCTCTTTACCTTCATTCTCTGTTTCAATTCTTCCACTTCATCAGTTGCTCTCCTTTTACTCTCCCATATGTTGCACATGTACACACATAAAAATATATATATAAAAATACATTTATATTTGATATTGCTATAATTCCACAAGTAGCTTAATGACCAGGGAATTGTGGTAAAAAGGAGATATGCAGTAAGGCATCAGCTCCATGCAATAATGATGTCCAGGATACCTTGGAAATCACCAGATGCAAATATTTGGGCACTTGAAGAGTTTTTGTTCAGTGTTCAGCACTAACTCAGGACTTGAGCATTTAGCAATACCATGACGCAAACAATAAATAACTTCTATGTGTGGGCTTCTTTTTATGAATCTATTTGACTCTGGGATATGTTTTTTTTTATGTTTGTCATTTAGCTGGTCATTTTCATGTGCTACAGTATTGGCTTCTTAACTGAAATGTAAACTGTACTACAACTAATGCCTTTTCTTTAATTTCTCACTAGTAGTTCAGCTGAAAAATGCTGTGAGACTTGTTTCATTTGACCTAATTTTCATGGGTTTTCCTACTATTATTAGAAATTGTTTGCCTAAAATACTAGGTCTCTGCTTTCTATCACAATTTACAACATTTTCTTTGTATGCCTTCTGAATTTTAGTTGTTCTCACAAAGAAATTGTGTCACTTACTGCCTCATTGCACATGTCAGCCACAGGCCATCTAGTGTCACATACCTTCAATGGCTGGGATAAGGGAAGTCTGTTAAATATTAATGATTATCCATTCAAATGGGAATAGCTTAAGACAATAACATGATCACATTGTAACTGAGTCTAGATTTATCCAACTTTGATCCAACTGATTGAAGCATGCAAGGTTTAAAATTACCCTCAAGAACAGCCAGGTGTTTGAGCCTGGACTTAGAAAAGTAGTCCCTGAGATATGGGGAACTTATACAGAAGGAAAGCACATGCAAGCAAGAACAGATGTCCTTTTAAGGCCAGACAGAAAAAGAAATAAAAGCAGCAAAAATGCTGTGACAAAGGGCAATGTTTTTGAACTGAAAAGGGTAGATTTAGATTGGACATAAGGAAGAAATTCTTTACAGTGTGTGGTGAGGCACTGAAACAGACTGCCCAAAGAAGCTGTACATGCCCCATTCCTGGAAGTGTTCAAGGTCAGGCTGAACAGGGCTTTGAGTAACCTGTTCTAGCAAAAGATGTCCTTGCCCATGGTAGGGGGATTGGACCAGATGATTTAAGGCCCTCATTGAGAGGGCTTTAAACTAGAATCAAAGGTGGAGGGGTCAAACCCAGGACTGCTAAAGATAAGCCTTGGGGGGACATACCAGTGTTGGAGGTGATATCCATGCCTCAGATCAAGTGCATGTATGCCAACGCCTGTAACATGGGCAATAAACAGGAGTCAGAAGCTATTGTGCACCAGGGAAACCACAATATAATTGCCATCACAGAAACATGGCGGGACGTTTCGCATGGTTGGAGTGCTGCAATGTATGGCTACAAGCTCTTTAGAACAGATAGACAAAGAAAGAGAGGTGGAGGGGTAGCGTTATACGTTAAGGAGTGTTTTGACTGTCTTGAATTCAATATTAGACACGTCAAGATGGAAAGTCTATGGATAAGGATAAAGGGGAAGGCCAATGAGGCTGATATCCTGCTGGGAGTCTGCTACAGACCACCCGACCAGGATAAAGACACCAATGAGATATTGTTTCAACAACTTGGAGATGTCTTGCATTCACTAGCCCTTGTTCTCATGGGAGACTTCAACCTACCAGATGTCTGCTGGAAGTATAGCATGGCAGAAAGGGGGCAGTCCAGAAGGTTTCTGGAATGTGTGGATGACAACTTCCTGTTGCAGCTGGTACTGAGCCTACCAGGCGTAGTGCCCTGATAGACCTACTCTTTACAAACAGGGAAGGGCTGGTGGAAGATGTGGTGGTTGGATGTTGTCTAGAGCACAGTGACCATGATATGATAGAATTTTCAATACGTGGTGAAGTTAGGAGGGCTGTCAGTAAAACTTCTGCCTTGGGCTTCCAGAGGGATGACTTTGGTCTACTCAGGACGCCGGTTCGGAGAATCCCTTGGGAAGCAGCCCTCGAAAGCAAAGGGGCCCAAGAAGGCTGGGTTAATTATGAAGGTGCAGAAGCAGGCTGTCCCTACGTGCCGAAAAATGAGCTGGTAGGGTAGAAGACCAGCCTGGTTGAGCAGGGAACTTTTGCAGGAACTCAGAAGAAACAAAAAAAAGAGTGTATCAACTTTGGAAAAAAGGGCAGGTGAACCAGGAAGCATTTAAGGATATTGCAAGGTCATGTAGAAAGAGAATTAGAGATGCAAAAGCTTGGTTAGAACTTAATCTGGCCAGTTCTGACAAGAATAATAAAAACTGGTTTTATAAATACATTAATAACAAAAGGAGGGCCAGGGAAAATCTCCATTCCTTATTGGATGAAGGGGGGAACATAGTAACAAAAGACAAGGAAAAGGCCGAGGTGCTCAATGCCTTCTTTGCCTCAGTCTTTAACAAAAAGACTGACTGTCCTCAGGGCAATTGGGCTCCTGAGTTGGTAGGCGGGGATGGGCAGCAGAATATCCCTCCTGAAATCCAGGAGGAAGTAGTTAGGGACCTGCTGTGCTATTTAGAACCTAATAAGTGTATGGGTCTAGATGGGATTCATCCTAGAGTGCTTAGGGAGCTGGCACAAGAGCTGGCTAAACTGCTCTCCATCATTTATCACTGATCCTGGCTAACTGGGGAAGTCCCAGATGACTGGAGGTTGGCCAATGTGACACCCATCCACAGGAAGGGCCGGAAGGAGGATTCAGAAAACTATAGGCCTGTCAGCCTGACCTCGGTGGCTGGCATGGTTATGGAGCAGATCGTCGTGGATGCCATCAATCAGCATGTACAAGACAACCAGGGGCTCAGGCCCAGACAGCATGGGTTTAGGAAAGGAAGGTCCTGCCTAACCGATTTGATTTCATTCTATGGCTGGGTGACCCATCTGGTAGACACAGGGAAGGCTGTTGATGTGGTCTACCTAGACTTCAGCAAAGCCTTTGACACAGTCTCCCACAGCATCCGCCTGGGAAAGCTGGCAGCACATGGCTTGGACAGGTGCACCCTTTGCTGGGTTAAAAACTGGCTGGACAACCAGGCATAGAGAGTGGTTATGAACAGTACTGCATCTAGTTGGTGTCTGGTGACCAGTGGTGTCACCCAGGGATCAGTACTGGGCCCAGTTCTATTCAACATCTTTACTGATGACCTGCATGAGGGGATTGAGTCTACCATTAGTAAATTCACAGATGACACTAAGTTGGGGGGGAGTGTTGATCTGGTGGAAGGTAAGGAGATGTTGCAGATGGACCTGGACAGGCTGAGTCAATGGGCTGAGGCCAATAATAGGAGGTTTAACAAGACCAAGTGCACGGTCCTACACTTTGGCCACAGTAACCCCCTGCAGTGCTACAGGCTGGGGGATGAGTGGCTGGAGAGCAGCCTGGCAGAGAGGGACCTGGGAGTACTGTTTGATAACTGGCTGAACAGGAGTCAGCAGTGTGCCCAAGTGGCATGGAAGGCCAGTGGCATCTTGGCTTGTATCAGGAATAGTGTGGCCAGCAGGACTAGGGGTGTGATTCTCCCCTTGTACTCAGCAGTGG
>JAAGNO010018007.1:28845-48534 GCA_033439905.1 Ceryle rudis
AGGAAGTTGTAGTCAGGTGGGGGTCAGGCTCTTCTCCCAGGCAACTAGTGACAGGATGAGAGGGCATGGCCTGAAGCCACTCCAGGGGAGGTTTAGGTGGGATATTAGGAAGCTCTTCCTCATGGAAAGGGTGATTAGAGACTGGAATGCACTGCCCAGGGAGGTGGTGGAGTCAACATCCCTGGAGGTGTTTAAGGAAAGACTGGATGCTGCACTTAGTGGTGTGATTTAGCTGATGTCATGGTGTTGGATCATTCTGGAGGTCTATTTCAGCCTCAGTAATTCTGTGATTTTTTTTAAAGGTCCAATCCTGCCAATCGATTTCCTAGAAGCTGCACTGCAGTACTGGTTTTGAGTCGGTACAGGAAAATCTACAAACATACCTTTAAGATATTAGAAAGAAGGTCTTTAATATGAGGGTGATAGATCACTGGAATGGGCTGCCCAGAAAGGTGGGGGAGGCTCCAACCCCGGAGTCATTCAAAGTCAGGCTTGATGGGGCTCTGAGCAACCTGCCCTAGGTAGAGATGTCCCTACTTGTGTAGGGAGGTTGGACCAGATGACCTCTAGAGGTTCCTTCCAGCCTAAAACATTCTATAACTCTACAAGTACACTTATGTTCTCTGCTAAATAACTATGTAATTAAACACCTATTAAAGATAAGCATGGGTCTACATGTTTTTTGGTTTTTTTTTTAACTAGAGCCTGAGTATGGCTAATTGCATATATTTACTTATACAGACACTTTGAATGGGGAGCTTTTTCATTCTTGCCTATGAAATTTTGAACCGTTGATTGTATTATAAATTACCATGTTCACAACCCTTCTTTTCCTTTTGATACTTCACAAATAGCTTATGCCTTTCTGTGTTGAAAAATTTAACCTTGAACTCTAACAATTTCTGTCTATAACAGGAATAAACAGCACTTTAAAATGTCTTGGTTAATTAAGTCAACCTATTCTAAGATCATCTATGGTTTTAAGGTCATTTTTCTTCAAACATATATATTTAATTCAGGAAGGAAAAAGTTTATTTAGCAGTAATTTGCATTTCATTAGCTGTACCCAAAAATCTTTTATTAGTGTACATAATGCCTTGTTTTTCAAGTTTTGGGCCATTTAGCCATTTCTTGTGGACTACAGCTGCATGCCTGTCAAATCACTGTTTTAAAATATCTAAGATTTCACAGCAAAAGCCTGATATATCACACAAAGTCCACCTAGAAACAAAGATGTTATTACTGTCTTTTTAAAGAGCATTTCTAATCATGGTTTCATTTTAAAATGCAAACATTTATGACTTCACAGGGGATCTCCTACACACCTAAGCAATCTTGTCACATAAGAAATCCCATTGCAAACTGACAGAATAACTTGCTTTTTGTTGTGGCTGGCTGACTTCAGCTGTCACTAGTATGATAAACAATTTCTTAACCTCCAAAAGGAGTTTTTCATTATCATTTCAGACAGAACCTAGACCATGAGAACCATAATATGAATGGAAGTACTCTACTGTCAAATGTATTGTTATGAAGTCTTATGTTGCAAAAGGACTTGTATGTGCTCAGAATTTCAAGACATAATAAATAAGCCAAGTTATGAACAGATAGTGTTGATAAAAATCCAAAGTTATCCGAAAGCTATATGCAGTAGTTCAGCTTAAGAACTACTGCACTGTGACTGAATAGCAACACCTCTGGAAAAACATTGTTATACTGACTTTTTTTCCATATCTATTCTATAGTTGCATAGAAAATTAGAAATGAAATTATTTTAACAACATAAATTAGCATACTGTTTAATATTTGTTTTACTTTTTTCAGGGATAAATAATTGAAAATCAAGTATTTTAAATACATTCCATATTACCTGCTCTTGGAGACAAGACCCAGGAATCAATAATACCAATGTCTTGACAGAATAAGTTTTAATGAAAAATGGTTTATTACAATGAAGGCAATGAACCTTCATATATTCATTTCCATTTCAGGAAACTGCAAATAGACATTAAAATAAAACCTAACTTGATGCTTTCTGCTGGGTATTTTTCTATACCAATGAGTCATACTGGAGCATACCAAGTGCTGTAGAGCACTCCACTGATGAATGCACAGTTAAATCCCACTGTCAGAAAATACCTAAAGTTGAATATAGTCTTAATTCTGTTCTGATATTTGGAAGTATTACAATAAGAAGCATTTTGAGACTACTTGTTTTATCACATTTGTAATGTTGTTGGCCTTCCATATTGTTTCTAACATAAATGGTGCTTTGAAACACAACACACCATACCTTCTAGGCTGCTGTATATACTTTGCTGATATTCAGGGCCTTCAGAACTGGGCAGTGTTAATTCCCCCACTTGAAGTTAAAAAAGAAGGTCCTGTAAGAAATTCTGGCAAAGGGCAGAAAAGCATTCCCCTTTCTATAAGGAATCTTGAAAAGTCTTTGGTCATACAGGCACAAGCCAGCCTACTAAGGCACTTGCTCCAGACATTTGTGGCTTGAGATTGTGGTGGTATGATTCGCCTCCAATTCATGGGCTGCCCAATACAAGGTGCAACTCCCCTCCGTGAGCCACACAGCAGTCCACTGGAAAAAGCATAGAGTGTGAAAGATATGCTACCAGAGCATTAAGGCACCTCCCTTTAATGCTCCTGGTTCCTGCCTTCCCTGTTCTCTGGGGACAACAGTGACAATGACCTCCTGTACTGGACCAGAGCCTCAAGGTGTCCCTTCAGCACACCTGTATGCCACTCCTCTCCTTATCATCTTAGATGATTAGTCAACCCTTTTATAACCTGGTACATGTGTACTTGGGTAATGACCCTGAGCGGGCAATACCAAGACCTAAAGATCCAGTAAATTCTGGACATGCATAACTGGTGGAAAAATACCAGGACACTCAAGTTCTGAACATCCACAAAACAGAACATTGCAACACTAGAATTAGGCTGAAATGGAAAAGTACCTAAAAAAAGACTGTTATCTTGGACTCTATAAATATCAGTCTGAACTGTGACCCTTTGAGCTCTCCTGGTTCACTGGGCTGCAACCAGCATCTCCCAAGTGGGGACACCTCTCAGGACTTCCTGCCAATGAAGTCAATGCAAGGCCTGGGCAAGGCCACCTCCTCAAGACTCAACAACTGCCAGTTAAGAAATGCTGGTGTATTGTATTTACCCTATAAACTCAATGGAGAAATTCTGACTATGGGCTAGTCTTTCACCCACCTCTCTACCTATCTTGGCATTTGATTTTATTCATTTGGTGTTCTGAGTGTGGTCATCTACATATTTCACTAGCCAAGTATTTATGTGTCTGTGTGCCTTGTGCTCATTTATATACACATTTTGCTTGGAGATACCTTGTTGTAAGTTAGTGTGAAACTTGTCATCCTCGAGCTTCTAATTAACTCTGTTTTACTAGATCACTTGTTATTGTAAGTGCTGCTAAAATCAGCCTGTGACTTGTCTCATTTTATTAATAAATCTTAAACTGTTGAAAAACTAAACTGTGACAAACATATTCTTCCATGACAGAGATTTACATGAAAGGGATGTCTGGAGGGCACAAGGTCTGCAACATCCCTGGAAGGGGTGGTATCATCCTCTTCTAGGATGCTCCCACTTTACACACCCATCTCCTCTGTGCTGGCCCAAGCACTTGTGAAGATGTGATGTAATCAAGGAGTGAATATTGGTTAATTGGATCTGGCCAAAAAAAAAAATAGTTTTAACCCAAACCAGCTACCTGATGCCTCGGACACAAACATCAATGTCCTTACAAAGGAAGGGACAGGCATATGAACTAGAGGAAGGACAAGGCAGATGAAATCTCCAGGTGGCAATGTCCAGGCTACGATGCCCTGATGAGTTCCTGGAGCTGTTATAGTGCAGCCATAAGATTCAACTATATCCCATTAATGTAGAACTATCCCTGTGTAAGGGTTTTCTTATTAGAAAGAAAAAGGTTCGTGAGTTACACATACATCTGAAACACACTAGGACTCTGAAGATAGCCAGAAGCTTAACCAATGAAATCGGGTAACAAGCTCCCTTACTATTTGAGGTCTTTAAGATGTTGAACTTGAGTTGTTGTTTCTATAAAAAAAAATATCCCTCACAGTGGGACTCAAAAATTTCATCTTAACACCCAAGCCACAATTTACAAGGAATCTGGACATTTAAAGAAACTTTGTAATTTACCATCTGTTCCATATACATATACGTACACTTGGCAGACTCATCACTGTGGCACCATTAGCATTATTCCCTACTACTTCGTTCAAAAGTAGTGCTTTGCTCTACAGAATGTTTTTTCCTTAAATGGATTGTTGTCCTATCATACGCCTGCTCTCAAGATTTGACTTTTAGTAGGCAAAGGACTGCTGGAATTCAAAGGATCCTGCCTAAATGATTGTCATGTTCAACAGCTATGACTGTAGGTTCTGGGTAGGAAACTGGGCTTACAACTCTTCTCTGCTTGCTTCAAATGGCTATATACTCAGCAACATTAGACTTCTCTACAATCTTAGTTCTCTACAGCTTCCAACAATGAAATCTGGATTCAACTTCGAGTAGATACTAATCTTTTATCTTCCCCACCCATTTCTTTGTGGCACATATATTCTAGATGCTTATTCAAAGCGCTGTCCAGTATTCCTGATTTGCAAGCCAAATATGAAAACTCTTTTCCTCTTTCTGGTTTCATACTTGACAGTCTACTCATACCTTAAGGTCACATAAGGCTGAGCATGTTTTTTTAAAAGGCTACAGTGGTTGTCTTCATTAAATTAGTGGAAAAACTGAAAAAAAACCTGCGCTAGTCAAAGTGCCAGGTTTTCTTATTAAACCCTGTGCCCTGTTGACATAAAATGAGCACCACTGCAAGAGGTTAGCTTAAAAATCTAACAAAAATTGTTTAACTTCTAGAATACCAATGTAACACATGCAGCATTAATGCACTGAACTTGACAGAGACCATACACAGAAGGTAGAGAATTAAAATTGAGTTATAAAGTAATGAATGGAAGGTCAATTTTTTGCTCTCAGACTAACCAGTATCTTTCACTGCAGTGGCATTGCAGAAGTGTTGACTGAAACAGAATGGTTTATAGTGAGTCCAGAAAAAAAAAAAAATCACTTTTTTAGGACTAGAGGTTATTCCTTTCTTTCATTTTAAATACAGAAGGAAGTCTTAGATAATCTAGTTAGACATTGCAATTAATAAAGGCCACTGAATGATCCTCTGGCTGCTATCTTCCATAACATAAATCACAGAATCCACCCCTGAAATTGTTTCTAAATATACCCACGGGACAGAGTCTAAAATTAGTCTAATCATCTACACAGTAAGACATGCCTCACCGTGACTCAGAGTGATAAATATCAGTCTTTCTAAAACTATATGATATCAAAAAACAATTAAAGAAGAATATAAATAATTAAAGGCTACACATCATTGGAGCAACTGGCATGCTGACTGTCAGTGTTGCTGGGGAACTTTCAAGTTAACTACCATCTTTGGTTACTATAGAACATCTATCCTCTGATGTTCCCTCTTCTCCAGAGGGAAAAGTAGGAGATCTCTGAACATCTTGCCTCCAACAAAGGCAGGGAGCAATTTTGTGAGCAGATGATCAAACCCACTTGCTCTTGGAAGAAAGGATGAAACTGTCTAAAAGAAGGGAGGAGAAAAAAAAATAAAAATAAGATCTGAAGTCACTAGAGGGATTTGGGAATGCTACAAAAGCATGAAGGGCATGTTGGAGAGATCAAAGAAATCTTCAAAGCCTGGCTAGGGCATCAAACTTTCTGGCTGTTTATCCATGAAAACCCCACAATTCTGGGATATGCTCACAAAGGCACTAAACTTAAAAGATTAGTACCAGACAAGCAGTTCGAGCACAGATCTGGGTCCTTTTTCTTTGGCAAGTGACCAGCCTAAAAGCAGGCTTAAGTCAGGAATTCTATGCACAAGGCAGAAGAAAGATAGAGCAGAGATTTGCCTGAAAGAAACCCTGCTGTTTTCACCAAATGTGCAACCTGCAGATGGATTTCCCCACATACATACACAGAAAGATAACAGTGATTCAAATGCAAGCAAAGTGTTCAGTGGTCCAGCTTGGCATTAGCCATGTAAAGCAAACTGAACAGTCTGTGATTTCTTTGCAATGTCACAGGTGCACAGTGGCAACTGAGAGGAACTGGACTATACTTTGAAGATTGTATTAAAGGTAGCTCAATAAAGAGAAGATTTCAGACCTTTCCACATCAATAAGTTCAGAACTGGAACTCATGTAAATATTATTGCTGATACTGCCTATTGTAAATCACAGAATCTACAAGTGGGTAGGACACTTCACAGCTACTGACAAAATTATCCATTATTATCAACTGACTAGTAAGTAGACCCTGAAACACAGCCAGGCAACCTCTCCATGTTGTCAAAACAATTTTCTGTGGCTAATCATATTAAAAATGCAAGGAACCAAGTCACCAAAATGATTCATTGAACACAATCAAAACCAACATAAAATAATTCATGACCCCAAATGGAGCAGAATCCAAAGGAAGGCCAAGTTTCAAAAATCTAGTATGCTTTAAGGCTCTTAGACATAATTACAGGTAAAAGAACAAGTAACTCAAGTCAGCTAAAAACACATTCAACTCATTAGAATATTTTTAAGAAAGCAGCCTTGACTTATGTTATTGTTAAATAAAAAACCAGTAAATTTTAAACTGTGGTCTCTGACAATGAGCTTTTTATGATTTCAAGTAACAAGCTGATAAAAAAAAAAAAGGAAAAATGAACCTCTGGAAAACCCAAAAACCTGCAGGCACTGCCATCAAAACTGGTATCACAACTCTGGCCAGCCCAACTGAGAGGGAAAAGGCTGAAGATCTTACAACAGTTATCTGAAGGAACAAATGCAGGTTAAAAAAAAAAAAAAAAAAGCATCCAGGGTCATGGCAAATTAAGTGACAAGATAGATCCATTTTTTATGACGGACAAAAAAAAGTTATCTTTGTTAGCCTCTGTCAATACGTTGCAAGAGACAGTTACCTGTTGCAGATTATGATGGTTTCATTTAAATGAGCAATACCAGGCCAAAAAGGAAATATATTTTTAATTCAAAACCACAGAACTCAGTAGTTTTCAAGTTCATATGGTAACAAGTTGGAAGGCAACATAATGGTAGAGTTTAGAGTGTGAATTAGTAATTTCTGTGATGAAATACTTAAGAGTGGCTAAATTCATCACATCAATGTGTTGTAAACATCACTAGTGTGCGTGTCAACCTAGTTTCAATAGTAATGAAAACTCCCTTACCTTTGGAAATAAGTCAAAACTCGGAGATATACTCAAAGATTCCCAAAAATAACACCATATCTCCAGCAATGAGAATATAATTCAATCCTTTATGATTGAGAAAAATACATTTCTTGGACTATGGGTATGAGTTCTCTCCAGACAACCTGAGGATGGCTACCAAACCATAAATACTGGTCTTTTCTTACCAGGTGGGATGGTTAAGCATGTTTGTTTCCACAGCTGACCATTAAGAGGTCTCTTTTGGTCATGTATTAATAGGATATAGTCAGATGTATCAAGGCTAGTGTCAGTATAACAGAAAAATTTAGGATGGAGTGCAAAAATAACATCGGCAAAGCTGTCGCATGTCATCATGTATGTGTCTTCAAGCAAGAGCAGAAACCTGTTCCATACTTGAACCTGTATGAAGCCCAAACTCAGCAATATTCCATAGGCACATCTCAGAGCAGGAAACATCTTGAAGAATAGGTCACTCTAAAGGAAATAACAAAATACTACAAGATCTATTTGTATTCCTGAAATATTGAAATTTTCAGTAAATCAAAGCCAGTCATACAAGAAGGTACAGAAGGATCACTGAAAATCCAGGTTCCACACATAAAATTTCAAGGTATCATCGTGTTTCTGCTTGCTCCTATTTACCCAAACTACAAATACATAGAAACAATGCCCATTTATCTAGCTTGTACCTTATCAGATTGTCTATGAGGATGATAAAAGTTTATCTGCAGACAAGATAAAAAAATTTCACTACTCTTCCCTCATACATCAAGCCAGACACCTCATCACAGAATGATAACAGGTTGGTTAAACATGATTTCCCTTTCATAATTCCATGCTCAGTACTCCAGTTCACCTTACTGTCTTTCAAATGCTTGGAGATGGTTTCCAGAACTATTTGTTCCATCAGCTTCCCAGAGGACAGTCAAGCCTGACTCCCAGGTCTTCCATGTTGCCCATTCTGAATGAGTGACATTTACTTTTTTTGAATCCCCAGAAACCTCCCCCAATCACCATAACCTAAGATTATCAGTCCTCTCTCTTTCTATCAGTCCTTGATGCTCAAATATGGTCCCATGGTCATAAACCTCAAGTATGTGGCTTCATATCCTTCAGAATTTCCTCTAGGAAACTTAACATTCAAAGGCAATAAAGAAACTTGCAAAAAAGACTAAATACAATGTGTATAACCTTGTACTGCACTGCAAGGGTCAATCCCAACACCTTCTTTCTCTGCTTTGTGTTTTGTGGTCGTTGGATTCACTGCAACACTAACCAAAGGCAAAGCAAAATGCAGGAATATTTTAGAATGAGACTAATTTCAGAAGATCACTTAGATCCAAAAGTGCAAACAATTATGCATATGGTTAACTTTATGCACACAGATGCTCTCAAAGACATGGGACAAATGCACATGAAATCAAAAATGGGCCAAGTGTTTGTGAAGTTGGGGATCTGGTCAAAATAAAACCAATTTCAATATAGTTTACACTTCTACAGTGAAACACAAAAAAACATTCTGCAGCTAACAGGTTAATCTGAAGTTAAAGTCTTTCCTAAAACTCTTATAAAGACATTTTTTTTTCCCCTACCATATGTAAAAGACAGAAGGCTTCAGCTAATAAATAGCATTTCTCATGCTATTCTCCAAGTCTCCTGGGGAAGATTTGGCCTCTTCAAAGGGGCTGAAATCCATGCAAGGCAAAAAGTGAAAAGAAAGCAGTATTTTTCATTTTATGCTTCCCCATTTTCACTTAAGATTTAGTAAAAATAGAACAAGCTATTGAATACAGGTGACTAAATCCATGATCTCTGACTATGCAGTTGATATTTTAGGTTTTGCTAAAATGCATATGGCAATTATCCAACAAAGAATAAAATAGATTACCACAAATACATCTTTGTAGAATATATATTTTCTCCCCAAAATATAGGATTTTTATTAAAATATTGTTATTAGATAATAATTGCAGGAAAATATAGTCATAATTCAATATCTTCCTACACATTTGAGAATGCTAGTTATGGAAAGATATCAACAGGAATGATACAGAACTGTGTTTGAAGAGGCTCTTTGTACAACATTATTCCATTGAATGATTCACTTTTGGTAAGGCAACCCCTTTTCTTCATCCTATAATTTCATTAGGAGGTCAGATTTGAATGACTGAAGAAAACATCCAGGTCCTTCTGTGGATTCCCCAACATCGTTAGTATTGTGGTGTCCTTGCTCCAAGTGCCTCTTTTTATAACCTGAATGTATTTTCAATATAGATTTTTAGTTTGCCTTCCTACAGGAGGCGAATTTACACTGTCATATATAATAACAGTTTTTGTCTGTTAGCAACAAATTTGAACTCAGAGATCACGTTAAACAAAATTTGTCAGAGCGGTAAAGGTGCCAAAGCTATTTCCTAGAAGCTTCATGAAAAAAAAAGACATGGAGGTAAAAAAGATCAAACCAGTGTAGGAACAATGTATCAAACTATGTACAACTAAATACAGCATACGCCAGCACAGTGATAATTATTGTAACAGTGCAGTTAGAACTATATATTTGTATTAATTGAGATCTTAGGTATGGTATATAAAGAAACTAGACCCAACTAAATGCAGGCATTAAAAATGACCTTATCAAAACCAGATACACTACAGCAGCTGAGCTCAATATTCAGGTGGCTTAAGTAGAGCCACATGGTGCCAAAGACAACCTCATTCACACCCATCCCACAAAAATGTTTTTCCAACTACTCTTTCTGTTGTGGTACATGAACAGTTCAAAGAAGGCTTGTGTTGTCCTGCAGGGGTCTAGAAGAAGAGCAGTGTCAGGGCTCTGCTGGGTTCTGCTCCCTCAGTTCCCGTCTGGCTGGCACAGCGGCTCCAGTCTGGCTGGCATGGCAGCAGGGTGACACAGCTCTTAGAGGACCAAGGTGCCTGGGCTTGAGGACTGCATTTCATCCATCACCTCCATTTTGCAAAGTGATGAGGCTCAGAGACAGTAACACAACAGTAAATTGAGAAAAGATGGCCACCATTAGCTAGTGTTACTTTGCAGTCCTCTGGTGGGACAAATCATCTCCTACCACTGTGCAATGGGCTGCTGTAGTGTAGTGTTTTCTCTCACAGAATCACAGCATGATAGCTTTGGCAATCTCGCTGAGGTGCAGAAGGACTTCAAAATTGCAGTTTCATAAAACCCTCATTGAAGTTAGATACTTCATATCTTCAAATCATTACAAGTATCACACAATATCATTCTGCTTGCAGTTTTAGCGTATTATATGTGTAAGGGAAACATTCCTAACTCCACGTTAATGCAGTTTTCTGTCAGGAAGTTTTCTGCCCTTCAGTGGCAGCAGTAGAACAATAAAATTACCTCAGACTCAGGTATTATCCACCTGAGCTTTAGAAAATCTAATATATACACAAAACCAACACTTAAAAAAACCCCAATCCATCAAATATTTAAACTAAAAAAAAACCCCAAACCACACCTAAAAAAAAAACAACAAAAAAAAACTACCAAAAAAAACCCCCACAACCCAAAAAAATGTAACAACAAAAAACAAAAACAAAACCCCACAAAAATCAAAAAACACCACAGTTCAGATACACAAACAATCCTATTTCATTCTAGTCTTCATGTCATGAATAGAAACTATATGGAAAAAAAATTAACAGTTTTCTTAATATAATCTGGAATTAAAATATCTTAATCGAAACTCTGTGATGAGTGCATAATTTTCCAGTATTACTGCTGATTTTCTGGGGCTTGTTAAGTCTGGCTTTCATATAAATCCTAAATGCTAACTCTCAAATTCCTTAAACATTTTCTTGAGGATTCAGGTGAACTGCTCATCCCTTCAATGGGATGCCTTTTTAAGAACCAGGAACAGACTGGCTTATTTTGGAGGCACTGACATTTTGAGCTAGTTTGATTTGGAGGAAGGGAAACATAAGGTGAAAGGGTTGCTCTGTCCCTTTATAGCTGGCTTTCACACCCAAGGAGTGAGAGCATAATTTTTTCACACGGCAGTAAAACTTGAAAGCAAAGAGGTTGGACTGAGCCCTGACAGTTGATAGCTTTTCTTTTTCATTCACACCGAAGAAAGAATACTTAGCATTTCACAGCTTATGAACTGATAAATCCTTTTCCTTAACTCTGAAAGGATAAGTCTCTAATGTTTGTAGCATTACCTCGCAAATATAAAACAGTTCTTGCATACGTTCTACAATAATAACAAGATTTGACAGATTTTTAATTATAATATCATAATACCAGCTCTTCTTTGATTAACTTGTTCAGAATGGTTTAATTGTGACTACTGCTTTTTATATTTATTTTCAATTAACTGAAAGATTTGGTAGGTAACTTATGAACTGACATAGGAAAAATATTATGTACATTCTGTGGTCTGAAGATAGAGAGAAAGTATGCTTCATTATCTGTATTTGCTACCAGTTAAACTACTGAGTAACAAGCACGTGAGAAACGTAGTCCAAAAGATCCGGAAACAGTAACAATGAATGAGTCACTATATTACTTACATTTATGCATTTGATATACACAATATAAGTAAACAAGGATTAGATGAACATGAAGAAAAACTATGCCTTAGAGATAAAGTTGCTCATGAAAACTGATTTTAAAAAAGAATCAAGGTGCTGATGGTAGACAACATTAAAAGCTTCAAAAGCAAGCAGAACAGAAGCATATCTGAACAGAGGAGCTAACAACAAATTAAAGAGGAGGAAGCATCCTGGGAAACCACATCTAGATTAGCATATGTAATTACAGGATTTGCAGCTTGATAAAGCAATTGATTATAGCAGTGTCTTAACTTTAATTCATGAGTGAACACCAAGATCTGAAAAAGAGCTAGCTGCTTATTTTGGCAATCTTATTCTACTTAAAATTTTTAAAGTTATGGTTTCACCTACCCAATGCATAATGCAAAATTTAAAAGACACTTCACACTTGTTTAGTTACTTTCAATGGATATCATATAAGGGCACTCCCAAATACACCAGACAATGGAGACAAATCATTATTATTATTTTTCAGATCCAAAGAACAAATAATTATAACACCTTAAATTTAAGATTTTAAACACAACTTTAGAAGTCAAATGGTCAATATTTTTTCCAGAAAGAATACTGAAAAATAGAAAATAGCAGAAGATAAAAGCTAAGAAGCTATGAAGAAAAAGAAGCTAAAGTTATAGGTGAACTTTATTCATGGTGTCTAACTACATATATAAAATATATCTGGTGAATCATGTACAGCATATGATCTCAATCATCAGTGTATCCAAATGCTGATTTCTCCACCACCTGTTTCAGTTAACACAATCTTGTTCAATACTTTTTGTGAGCACTAATGCGTAAGGAGTGGCATCCAAGGGCTGATCACACAGTATCCAGTTTTTCCTCAACAAGACCATCTGTGAGGACCAGACAAGTAGGATTTATTGTTCAGAGTGGATCAAGACAAATGCATACATGAGTACTTTTAGTATAGAGCCATCATGATTATATTGAACAAAACTGTAAATACAGGTAGCTCAGAGGAACTTGACGTAAATGATACAAAGCTTTCCATCACCTGTTATACAAACCTGAGAACTTCATTGTCTTCACCAGCTAGCTCAGGTTAAACTCGTAAGCATACTTCATGACCTTGAAGAGACTCAATTGTATTCAGATGCTTATTATTTCTTCACTTCATGTGGCAAGACTCTGTGCGTCACATGACCTGGTTAACCTCCCCAGTGCTTCTCACCATCTGTTCCTACATCTTGATTTTTCAAAGAAGCTTCAAATGTTTGTAACTCTACAAACAGAAATTATGGTAATGAGAGGAAAGTGAAACTGCCATATCCTTTCAAAATATGCAAAAGCTTTTATTAGATTGATGAGGATCAAATGAAAACTGGTGTTGAGCACAATTAGGCAAGTGTATTTATCAAGTATCAAATACATCAAGCAGTGAAAAGATAATGAGGATTTCCCATAAGGTGTTATATCAAATTTAGTAAACAAATTAATATATGAAGTCCTATTTACCAGTAAAACAAAATTAATAGTTCCAGGTAGGCTGATGATATTCACTAACTCAAGAGGTGTAAAGGTAATTGTCTCTACTTCTTTTTTTACCTTAGAATTAATTGATATTTCTCAAAAGCAGCTCATAGCTCTAGACAGTCCTGTGAAGAGCAGGAAGTTGGACTCAATGATCCTTAATGGGTCACATCCAACTATTCTATGATTCTTTGACAACTGTGATATAAATCATATTCAACTGAAATTCTACATCTGAATACACACCATTATATAACATATTTTGGACAGACAAGAAAAAAACCCATTATGATTCATATGATATTTCTGTAATAAAATATCCAAATTTTTATGCTGTGGACCATTACTCATTTTGATACATTTGACTCTTACATGTTCATTGACTCAAATTAGATCTGATCACTTTTTCTATGTAAAAATTAACAAATCTAGCAAGCATGCATTCAAGTATATAGAACGGGAGCAAATAGTAAATCCAATTCATTCTCCGAAAGATACATTAGAATATATACAATGTTTAGAGTCATTTTATATTAATCTAAAAAATCTTCTACCTCCACGGCTGATTTATGTAATATCCAACTGATAAACAAATATGGAATAGGAAAAAGAAGAAACACTTGTAGTCTAAGAGGAATGCCACTGCTGAGAGATCATTTACTTGACCCTAATTTTTAAATAAAAATAATTCTATTACAAGCTACAGAATACTAAACTTTGCTCATCTCTTAAAGCTTGCTTTTATCCATTTACACACATTCATGCAAAGGAGGCAAGCTAGTTCAATGAAACCTACACACTGATCTGCTGTCAGACTTAAAGTCTTAAAAGTAAAAATAAGTAAGTTTCACAACCTCTTCTCCAGTGTTTAAAGATGCCTAACAATCTTTGTCCATTTCTAACAGATAATACAAATAATGCTGTTAATGGCAAAGTAGAAGACATAAGAAAAAATTTTTTCAATTAATTGTTCTAATTCTATTTCATACCATTCTAATAGCTTCTTTATGCTCTTTAAAATTTTATAACCTCCTTTTTGCAAGGGAGAAACTGCTTTAAGACCAGGAATAGAAATCTGAATATGAGAGAAATAAAAAAGTCTGGTTTCCATGAGGTCAGACAGAAGATGCATGGGCAGAAAATGTACACATTTACACTTTTTACTTTGCATCCACAATTAAGATGACTTCAGCCAACCAACCATTAATTTATCAAATTGATCATTTGCACAGCAGATCCATAGCAAAATATCATTAAGTTACAAAAGCAAATTCATATACATCTCTGCACATATACTTGCATCTCTGAACTTTTTAATATCAGGCCCTATTTTTACTGTGATCATGTAGATGATCATTAGGTACCAGGTTAGAATCCTAATGACCGAAGCTCGCTCAAGGCTAGTTTATATACATTCAGTGTTCACCTGGGCAAGATTTGGCCCACAGAGGTGCATGGTTTTTGCTGGTTCACAAAAGGATTAGAGACAAAGGGATTCAAGAAGCTACTGAAATGCACATTCAAATAACCAGTAGACCAGATGATAAAAATAAGCTTGGAATAATCTCAAAAAACATACAGCTGACTTGCATGAGTTAAAATCTACCTAGGCAGGAAAATTAAGATACCGATATCTGGCAAGTTCCCATACAAGCTTCATTCAGCTCCTGTTCTCTAGAAAGGTGTGCAGACCTTGAAAAATCAGTATTTTAGGCATTGTATAACCTTGACTGGGAAGCAGCAGCACAGAAATTGGGCAGAGTCCATGGAGGACAGTCACTGGTTTTGTAGAAATACAAAGATGACTTCAGCAGCAGAAGCAGCATAGTGAAAAGGGAATAGCAAGGTATATTAATCTTTACAAGAGGTCCATGACACAGAGTGAGCAGAACAACCACCTAACCATAGGAACACCAGGGCCACCTCAATGGCTACTGTTTACAAACATCACTGTCAAGGGAGAAGCAGTTTCCCTGCCTCTCCCAAGACCTAACCATGATGCTGGTATAAATCCCTCACAAGAGCTGTGGAGGATCAAAGCAGTGAGGAAAGAGAAATAAAGTGCAGTAAAATTTCAGGTAAAAAGCTGGCAATACAGACTGAGTCTATAACACACAGGCAGTTTAAACCTACAGAGGATGGGGGGAAAAGGGGGTGGTTGCAGAAACTGCTCTCAAAGACCCCAGGGGAAACTTCACAGCTCTTCCAAGAAAATTTTATTTCCCTTCAGCCTTTGGAGAAATAACATAGGAAGTCATCAGAATTACAAGTCTACACAAAGTGGGATACTGAAATACAACATTATAGCAAGAGCTAAGAAGCATACCATCACTGTCTGTGTACAGGCTGTAAAGAGATACATACTAAATTATAATACAAGCATGTGACATTCAGCCTTGAAAAGCTGCTAGGACACACAGCAGATGATTTTGTGGGACTGCTGTGTAATGCTAGCATTATGCTGGTTAAAGACTACTATTTTAAGTTGAAACATTTTGTTTTAGTGGGAACTTCCATTCTGCAGCCTCTTTCCTCCCACCCTATTCCTAACTCCTTCTTCTTCGAGTAACCAAAGTAAATTCAAGATTTGTTAGCACAGCTAACAAATTAGCAATTATACACAGTTACTAGCTAATTTACGCACGATTAACCCCTGACTTTATCACTGGTACTGGAAATTTCATCTTATAGCATGATGCTGCTCAGACTTTCATCTCTTTCCAAGGTACAAGAAAGTTGACTTTAACAGCTATTTTTATCTCGGAGTGTAAAGACATGAAGTGCACACTTCACAGTGTCCAACAATTGCACGCAGCAAAGTAGGCTCTTCTGAACTGTTAAAACTAGTCAGATCACTTATTTCAGTGCATTACCCCTTTAGAAGAAATTATTTTCTATTATGAATACAGACAGAAAACATTATAAAGAATTATAAGTAGTCAAAAAGAAGAAAACCAAGCTTACTTTCTTATTTCTATTTAGCTTATGGAACAGTAATCTCAGTGAAAAATCTCATTCTTAAAACTACAAGTGACAAAAATCTAGCTTTCTTGAAAAAAATCTTATTATTTTAGAAAGTATTATTACTCATTTATTCTCTATGATTAGTAGGAGGTTAATGAAAAACCCAAATAACATATAATATTGAATACTCCCAGACCAACCGCATGCAAGTTCATTTGTGTCATTTGAAGTAACTGTATTTTGTCCTGTGTATTAGATGAGGTAAAGCAGGCTTCATAGAACAGCTAACAATAAATCTTGTGTATCAACACAAATATATATATATCACTGAACCTCAAACATTGACATGGATTATGACACAGATCTTAAAAACCCATACAGCTTCTGCAGAAGTAATACAATATTATCTCTCTACAGACCTCAAGAGATCCTCAAGAATCAAAAGACTGCAACACTGCCAGTCCTCTGTGTTCAAAAATATTATGAAGTACCCCTCAACTCCTTAAAAACAGACTTAAAATTAATGAGATTTAAAGGTAATAATCAACTCCTTTTTCTTCTCAAGAAAGAGCTTACAATTCTTTCTTTCAATGCTTTCCCACAGCAGCAAGCATTATTTGTTTTCTGGGGAAGTTTTGACTCTTAGAAAATAATCTGATTTCATAGCTGGAGCTCTGGGAGAAACACTGAATACTGATATATAGTGTGAGAGCAGGTAACACAGAATGTGGTATAAATCTACGTTCTTTATCCATCACCCACCTAACACACATCTTCAGAGATGTAACCAGAAACGCTCTTTCAAGGAAAACCACTGCATCTTCCCCAAGAACAATCCCTGCATCATTCCATCATGACATAGGACTCAATTATACACACCTTTACTGGAAGGACTATCGAGGCTGCATGGCAACCAGGAAACACCTATGTACGCATTTAGTGTGCATTAGCTGTGAATTAGAGTGGTCTATCCTCTGTAGGGCAAGAAGGTTAATGCAGGAAGGAACTAGCCCCCTTCTTCAGGGCATTAGTCCTGAGAGTTCAATGTGGACATTACTTAGGAGGAAAGACAGCAAGAAGAAATACTACACCTGGGGTCATGCCTTTTGCAGTCTGTGTGTTTCCACACTTCACAGCCAGCAGAAATACAGTTTAGAGTTGTACATTTGTATCCTCAGCTGTGGGGCTGGAAGGAGGAGGACGACAGGAATAGAGGGAAGAAGAAGGGGAATGGAGGAAGGGAATTCTACCAGTTGGGAAAGAGATCTCAAGAAAAGGCACCCGGCCATCGCTTCCCTTTACTGTCTCCGATTGAGGAGGGAGTCGCAACTCTTACACAGATCTCATCTGTCATTTTGTAGGCTTAAGCTTTTCAAATGGACATTTGCAATATGGCATTTACATGTAAAAGATGGTCTGGTATTATTGATAAAATATTTTACACACAAATTGTGCAAGATATTGAACCAAACTTGTAGCAATTACTACTTAAAGAAAAATTATTTTCAAATCATGTATTTTACTAGTATTTGAACAAAAAGTTATGTGTTAGATGCTAAATTATAGTAATTAACTTCCAAACACAGTTTAAAAATTCAGGATTGATTTCTCCTATCTAGGTTTTTCTTGAGTGTCCTTACAACAAACTAACCCTCCAGGCATGTTTTTTGAAATACTAAGCCAAGGGGATCTGTAAAATTTACCATTCAAGGAACAATATGTCCAGTTTAACCAGTGACCAGCTCAACCAGTAATATGTAACAGGGCTCAGTTAGATAGATTAGGTGTCATTTAGTCAGTGACCTTTTTGTTTTTTTTGTCTTGGTTTGTTAATAATTAATTCTGTGTGCATCTTGTAGACACAACTGTTAAGCCTGCATATGCATTTCCATTACAATCTCCCATTTCAGCATATTGTAGCTTCACCATAAAGTCTTGTCTTTGGCAGAGACCTGGTGTTCAAGGACTCAAAAAGAGGTGTATAATGCACTTTTGAACAGGGAAACTAATAATCTTTTTAAAGCTTTTTAAAAGCATATTAATCAATTTTACACATATATGTATGCAGAGCCCCGAACATAAGTGCACTAAAATGGCACCACTAAAGCTTTTTGGCTAAAACTGACACACTATGAAACCATATTGTTTCCCAAAATTGAGTACAGGAAACATTAGGATATGTTTCATGCTACTGTTCAATCACAGATGCAAAGAGGTGTCTACCTATTAATAACCTCAGCACTGTACCATAAAAAGAAAGAGGGAAAAAAAAAAAGAAGACACAAAGGGGGGCATTTATACTGTCCTTATTCACAGCAGTGGGAACTGGCTATTATAGAAGTCTCAATGTACCTGTGCAGCAGGTGGGGCTGGGGGGGCTGCGGGGGGGGCGACTTCCATGTTTTGTCACTGACCATGAGAACTGGGGACCACATCAGGTAGTTGTTAATGTATTCAAGTCTGATTTTGCTGGCTTTTCCGGGAAATGTATGATTGGGAACCTAGCACCTTATCCACAAACACTAGGAGTCAAAATCAGATATGTCACTGATACACAGGCCTCTGCCTATGTATTCCACTTTTATATGCCTGTGTCTCTTTGGACTTTAACAGAAGTTTTTTAGTTACAGATGTGAGCTAAATCAGCTTGACCGAAATCTGTTTCACCTCTACTATAGTGTGCAATTTATACCAAGCAACAGTGTTTTAAAATGTATGTTGACCGTAAAAGAAAATTACTGTCTGGAGTTCATGAAGATGTAATTTTTTTTAAAGGTTGTCAGTACAACAGTGAAAATGGTTTGTCTAATAAATGGAAAAACACATGCACATTATAATCATTAAGTCAAAAGCAAGACAGTTTCAGGGAAAACACTGAAAAATCACTATATGAAGTGCTTTTACATTGCATGGGAATTGTCATATATAAAACAAATTACCTATAAGAAAATTTCAATATAAGGCTAGAAATTAATAGACTATGTACAATAATGTCTTTTCTTATTGCAAAGTGATAGAAAAGTATGACTTTGTTCCCTTTCATTTCATTAAGCTAATTCTCAAAGGAAGGGTTTTTCTGAGGTTGTCAGACAGCTATGTTTCCCTTCCTAGAATGATATATTAGCAGAAAAGCAGTTCTGAAGAAACAAATTAATAGAGAACTTAGAAGTAATGCAAAAAAAAAACCAAACAAACAAACAAACAAACAACAAAAAAAAAAAAAAAAAAAAAAAAAAAAAAAAAAAAAAAAAAAAAAAAAACTAGAGAAATTTTTTCAAACAAAAGCACGAACTAACAAAAAAATT
>JAAGNO010018008.1:0-36792 GCA_033439905.1 Ceryle rudis
ATACCACTTCTTATTTATTGCAATGCTTCCAAAGCCTCCCCTGGGGTACAAAATGGAAATTAGTTATTTTCCAGTACCTAGTTTTACGAAGGAACAGGGGGGGGAGGGAGGGGGTGCTGCATGTATCCTGGTCTTGCAGAAGCAAATAGGTAAGTTAGGAGGTCAGTGGCATGAAGGCATTAACCCTGACATCAAACATGGCATAAGGTGGCATGCAGAAACTTCTCCATCCAAATTATTAAGATTTTTTTAGTTATAAACTATTCCAATAATTTTCAAAGGAAATATGAGAAGTTCAAGGCAGTTTTTACTACCTTACAGTCTTGTGTTTAGAAGAGCTGAGACTAAGTTCTTCAGGTTGTGAACTGAAAAATTATTCCATTTTCTTCCGGAACAACATTTGCTCTAGGCACTTCATTCTTGTCTGTTTTCACGCTCAAATGAGATGAAGTGAGAAACCTTAAACACAGATATTAAGATATTTTCTTGCAATTAATCACTCTGAACAAGAAGCATCTGGTTCTGAGTGAACCAAATTTATGGGGGAAATCAGAAATGAGATGACATCTTAGAGCAGGGCTGTATCTTAACATAAACAAATAACTCTTGTATTTCTTTTGGAACTCTGCTGTCCCAAGCCAGATATGAGAACAAACAAGACATTAGTTATGTTTCCCAGTATGAAAGTCCCTTAAAGCAGTCTACTGGGAAAAGTGGGTCCAAAAGCCACTGGCATTGTCTCAGCCTAAGCTATTGGGGTTGTGATGAATTAAAAAGGACAACATTCTAATTTTAGTAGAGTTTTAAGTAGACTTGTGAGAACTCAAAAGAGGATTGAGCTTGCTTCCTCGTATGGAAATGGCTGTTAGTTGTGGGTTTATTTTTCCTTAAATTAGATGAATATTGATTAGGACATTGGCACACACGCTAGTCTTTTCTGCAGCTAAGGAGGTGATCATAAAGGGAAAAAAGCAGGTATTATCCCTTTCTATCTGTCAGTAAAGCCTGAGAGGGACGAGTTGCAAGTGCAGTTCTGGCACGGAGCTCAACACCCATCACGATGATCCTACAGTTCCCTTGCATGTTGTGTAAATGAGACCTCCTACCCCATTCTCATCAGGAATTTATGTCGGAGCGTTAGAATGTAAAGGGATAATAAGCTGGATTTGACATGCAGCTAGAGAAGGCATTGGCTGTGGAAGGTATATGCAATGCAGAAACCCAAGAAAAGGCAGGGCAAAAGAAGTATCTTTTCACTTACCGTGTATATAATGACAGTCATTGTCAACCATCTAGAGAAAAATGTCCCTTTACTTAGATTTTCCTTGTCTGATCAAACATTTCCTGTTCTTTTCACTTAAGGCATCTCTAGCTATATTTTGTTGAATCAGCAGTATTTCCTTTGTTTAAAGGAAACGAGTCAACCCCATAACAAAACATTCCTCACTGTTTTTCCTTCTTCTGTTTAGCCAAAATGTGCAGGCTTGTTCTGCAAGCACAGACTTTATTACTTCCAAAAGCTAAAGGTCAGCCTGAAATCTCACAGCATACTTACTGTACAAAAGCCAAGCAAGGAAATTTTCAAGAAGTCTTTGGAGAGCATTATCCTAAAATATAAACTTAGAGTCACTTCCATCCCATATGCCTTATGGCTTATATTTTTTTTTTTTCAAAATATTAATACGAATTTCTTTGTATCCTGGAATCTCTGAATAAAATATATTTAATAGATCATTTTTCCAGTTCTTCCTTTTTCCACAAAGAATGGTGATACCACCTTTTAGGTGAGCCTACACTGGCTTTTTTAGACAGGTTGTATTGTTGTTTTTATTGAATCACACAGAATCACAGAATGATAGGGTTTGGAAGGGACCTCTGGGCATCACCTTGTCCAACCGCCTGCTAAAGCAGGCTGCCCAGGATCGCGTCCAGGCAGGTCTTGAAAGTCTCCAGAGAAGGATACTCCTCTGGGCAGGCTTCAGGTGAAGTTTGCAGTTTTTTCCTTAGACTGTTTACTGCCCTGAAATGCCGTCTTTTGTGATGTGTTCTTCAGGTAAACAGACTAGGCATTGAGCACATACTTCAATATTCTATAATTACACTGCATGGTCTTAGCAGCGCTGTCTGTCCTTTCTCATTCTGTTATCTGGAAACACACTGGGATATCCCTAGTCTCAAATAGCCAACTTACCCTGATGATAAAGATTATTGACTTTTTGCCTGCTTATCACTGCTTAAAGCTATCAGGGAGAATTCCTCCCTGTATAGTATACAAAAATATAAGTGCATGGACACCTACACGCGTTTTCAGATTACTACAATTGTTGCTGAGAAGAAAATGCTTCCACCAATCTGCTTATAATTGGACCCAACTCAGTGCTGATTCTTCCAAAGAATAAAATAAAAATAGATATTAATTACATTCAGTATTACTCATAGTCTGCTGTGAGAGAGTGACACTTACTGTTTACTATCCATAATATTCTCCACAAAAACTAGAAAATAGCTGTGCAAACGGATAAATATATTCTTTCAGTAGGAAAATTGCACTGGATGCATCACAGTAGTACTTGGACAATGCTTAGCAAAATGGGAAATTGAACAAGAGAAAGAAGATCCCCAGGAAACCATTGTCTAAATATGTTGCAAACAAATGGGATTCAGTTTGTTTGGAAGCCTTGTTCTGTGTGGTGCACTAGAGCTAAACAGCAGGAGGTGAAACCATAAATCATCTCAAGGAGTAAAGCAAGTTAGAAAACTATAAAGTCATTGTGTACAAAAGTCCTCATTAGCTCACTAGCAGTTTTTTGTTTTTTGTTTTTTTTTTTTTCCTTCTCTCCAGAGAAATCAGATATAAATAGACATGCAATATGGGGACAAGCTTGCAATGGCTACAGTGGGAACAGAATCCACCCCCTGTACAGCAGTTTCACATTCCTTTTAGAGACTATAACTCTTCTTTCCAAACTTGTGTATGAGCTTCCATTCTGATAATTTTCTATGCTAAAGCAATTGTAGTTAATTGTACTTGTTGCTTGCATTTTCATACATGACTCTGCCCTTTTGGTACTCAGCATTAGAAACAGCAGCACTGTAAGATCCTCTGAAAGGATTGTCCAGATTTTTATCCTTAGCAGTGCTCGACAGTTTCTGTGTGCAGGGGACTTCTGAGCTTCAGCTCAAGATCCAGGTCTTTGAGTTTCCATCATCACTACTGTAAAAGATAAACTTATGATTGGCAGCCAGACCATATCAGCCCAGATCTGGGATGCAGCTCTTCTGTAAAGCCACAAGGAACTAATGCTCAGCCAAACACCGGGCTGCCAGACAGCAGACCCGACTCCAGTTCGCTTTGATGTAAAATCACTAGCTGAATCTGTAGAAGGCAATGCATGTATAAGATTAAGGCAATAATTTTTAGTGTGCTCCATCTACATTACACTTTTAAAGTTTAACAAGACTCGGTTTTTTAATCTCTCTTTCTCTGATGGTGAACCACAGTTCCCTGTGCAAGGTTAAGGCTATTAACTCCTAACATTTTAGCATCATGTCTTTTTTTAGACTCACTAGAGTCTCCTGCTGCTAAGAAGGTCTTCACTCAGCTATATTTTCCTCTATTTCCATGTTTATCTTTTATGTAGGGATGCTCATTCCTAAGATATCTTGTTATCTATTTGAATATTCAACATGATATTTCTTTTATTATTTTAACCTACGTCTCCTGGAAACAAAAAAAGAAAACAGTGATGTCTACGTGTGGACTAGAAGGTGAGGGAAAATGTCTGCAAGCTTTCTCAGCACGGAGTCTCGAGGTAGTTGATTTATTCTAGCTTGGACTAAGTCTACACAAAAAAATATTGCTGGCGTAACTATTTTGGAGGAGATTATTAAAAACAAACAAACAAAAGTTTCCCTCTTGAAGTAAGCACACTAGGAAACCCCAGTATAGGTGTTGCTATATTGCTCTGTAATTTCTTTAAGCGGCATAAGTTGAGCACGTTGCAGAAAGTGCCACTATGCTGCAGAGAAACTTGGAGATATCACTGGCCCAATCATGCTGAAATAGCTGTGGGGCCAGAGCTCTTCTGCTTTAGAGAGACCTTAAGTTGTGATTCTTTACAGTTTATTTTTTCCATATCTCCATTTCTAAATCCTATGAGTGGAAACCTAAACTCATGGCAGTGGTAACAAAGCGGCTGTACCTGGCTAGCTCCAGATTTTAACTGCAGAAACTTACCTTTTCTATTGTTGTCACTGGCACTCACCATTTCCCCTATGGTCTGGGGGAGGCTGTTGTGTAATTTTTATTATGTCCTGCTCTTTCTCTAGTATATACAGAAGTTTAACACTTGAAATCACATTAACAGATTAAATTTAGAACTCGAGTTATGATTCTCCTGCAAAAGAGAAAATAAAGAGCCCTGTGTTCTAAATGCTGAGAGAATGAGCTCTTTGGACAGATGTAAAAAAACCACCAGCATTAAGTTGTAGGGTCTCATACGGTCAAATGAAATTGTTCAGTTTTGTGGCAATAGAATCCATATAAAGAAATTTTTACTTTTGTTGGCTCTATTTTGTATTTCGCTGCGTTCACCAGAATGTAGCTGTGTACTGGATGATAGTCATATGTGCTGTGGTTCAGCCAACTGTATCAGCATGAATCTAATTCTAAGAAGCTAGCCTTTGTGTTAATTAATGCTTGTATATTTATACAAATTACATGCTTGAGCAGTCTGCTGGGTGATGACTATTGCTAGTGCAGGTCATATGCTACTTTTGACTGTGGAGGTAGATAGGAATCAGTATTTATGAGTTGTAAATTCAGCCCCAAAAGATCTGAAAAACAAAACTTCTAACAATTTTTGAGAAAACTGGTCTCTCTTATACATGCGAATAGCATAACACTCCCTGTTTTGTTGATTTCTTGTTTATATTTCCACAGTACCTGCAGTTACATTGTTTTGTATACATTCTACGATTGCTGTTGTACAGCCTGTGCAAAGATGCTTGTTCTAGAAACATAACAAATGCTAATGTTTAAGATACCAGATATTATGCTAAGTTAATACTAGTAGCTTAGTCTTTTACAGAAGTTTGAAAGAGGAAGGTAGATAAAATACTTGTCCTTCATATAACTGTGAACTCAAGAATGTAGCTTTTATAGATTCACATTTCAAAGTCACAAGTGTGACTGTGACAACTTTTGCCTTCTGTGTGTATGTCCATGTAAACAGCTTATATACTTGAAAATTCACATTCATGTGAATTTGATTGAACCAAAACAAATCTCCTTGCAAAGCTCAAGTAAAATTACTCTGTTTCGCTTGGTTCCACATGAAAACTGAGGAAACAACAAAGCAATTTCAGGCTCACTTGAAACTGAGCGAAGGCTCTCCTAGCTTGGTTATTTGTGGAAAAGTTTGTGCTATTATATGAAATGCAGTGCTAAAATCTATTATGGATATTTGGCATTCCTTCAGGTGATCCCCACAGGAACATCTGCTTCCTACGGAAAGTGAAACCACAATTTAATGAACAGTATTAAATTACTTTTCTGTTTTTAAAGTGGTTTCTACATATTTTTGTTTAATCTAGAATTTAATGTTCAAGCAAGATTACAAGCTCTTTAAACTGATGGAAAATTAGTAAGATTGAATTGTTTTCCATAGGCCATAATGGGCTTTTGTCTCATAATTTAATGAGAAGAAATATTTTTGCAGCTAGAATTTGAACTATTAGAGGATCAACTGATTTTATGCACCGTATTGTAACTGTTGTGGCTGCATTATGCTTAGGATTTATTATATGAGGAATTTGCTTCTAGCCTGGGGGATAATTAGCACTTCACAATCTTGAGAAAACCTACACATTCTTATGAATGTAAGATAAATCAGGAAAACTCTGATTTGGTTAGTGTGTTATCAGTTGAATCTTCTGTCTGCATCTTCTTCTTTAAGGAAAAGGCCTCCATGTCTGAGAACATGGCAGGGGGGTGGTGTGTGTGCAGTTTCAGATAGTTCTTGTGGCTGTGCTTAATATATTCAGAGCCTGAGATTTTACTCTGTGTGCTGTAATTAATCTGCACTGGTTTGGAAGCAGATTATTATTGCAAGTAATCATCAATGGATATCTCCCGTGGAAGTCAGAAAAACAAGTAACAGTATGTGGTGCTCTCAAGTAAGAAAATAGCATTCAGCATTAGTTTGCTAACTAGGAGCCAGAAACAACTATAATAAATTAGATATTATCATATTGGAGGATCACTTGCACATTATTTCGTATGTTTTATACTCACCCTGGGTTCTTCTTGAAAGTTCTGAATAGTGATGATCCTATGATGGAGTTGGGGAGCCGCTGACGTTTTGAATTTAAGAAATGCTTAATTTCTTTAGATGTTAAAAAGTTAAGTGCTAGATAGGACTTTTGTTTGGGTTTTTTTGCCCAAGATGACGAAAGATGGATAAAAGGAAGTTATTATGTCTATGAAAACTAAAGCTATCATTATTAATCAATTTTCATGAGTATCCCATTGAATTCGGTCATGTCCAGTGGGATTTCAAAAACTGAAATCAATACAAGGCCTGTATTTGATCAAAGCAGCTGCTTTAGAAGGAAGGAAAAAGAGTTTGGGAATTTAAACAGGAATCACAAGACTATGATCATTAAAGATCTTTCCAACTTTTAATAAACGATATATGAAAGCCTGAGAGAGGAAGACATGGACCAAGCTAGCAAGATTTCTTTTGACCTCTAAACAAAAAGAAAACAGCACTAATGAAAGTAGTGGTCATGCACATGGAAAGCAAATTCACAAAGGGTAGTGTCTTGTTTGGGTTTAGGTACCCTGTATCGCTATGGTAATGTGGCTAGGGCCACAGTTGAACAGCCCTGTATCACGTGTGTTGTTCTTGTCTTAAAATGGGTAATAAATCGAGAGTAGTTCCTCACTATTCCTCTTTAATGATTGTACAGTTACTAGTGGTGGCAGTTCTGTGTTGCCACTGCCTTCTTTTCTTTTATTTTATGAGTTGTCTGAATCCTCATAGAGCTTTGTGGTTTTGCTCTTGCATTCTCTGCTCCTTTTTTCCCCTCCTCTCTCTTCTAGTCAGCTAATTTTGGGAGGGACGGGAATAGCCAGTGACTTGAAGTATATGATTTCATCTCCTTACAACCCCAGGGAAAATAAAAGTCAGTTTACTTCTGAAGAAGAGACTGGGAGATCTTGTCTTATAGGAAAAGATAGTTTTATTCTTGGATTCAAAACAAAAATGACTCTGCTCCTCATTCAGGAGGCATGCCTGTGATTGTAATGATTGTCCTTGTTGAGAGCACATATTTTTGATGTAGCGGGAGAGTGCAGAGGAAGATGTCTGCTTTTCCAGAGGCAACACTGAAAGGTTCCTTCTCACCTAACTCACAAGTCACTAGTCAGACAAAGCTTTACACAGGCTCCATGCCATCTCCTCTGTGTGATGGTGTTGAGTATGAAGTAAACCAAGAAAGAGCAAAGTGGACATACGTTACTCTTGAGACACTGAGATTCTCTATTTGTAAAAGCTAGGATTTTTCTATTTTGCATAGATAAAATACGCATAGTATATAAAGAGAACAATCGTCTCACAAAAGGGCTTTTTCTTAAAGGAATAAGTGTGACATTACATCACTCTTGATCTTGTTTTTGATCTAGCTGCTACCGTGCTTCACTATTCTGTACCTGGTTTGGGACTTGAACTGGGATAGACAAAGTTTAAGAAAATGTGACTGACATGATGATGAGCTAGTGTAGTCTTGGTAAAGGCTTTTTGTGTGTTTGAGGAAAGCAGGCAATATACTAGTGCAGGGTTACAAAGATGAACTCGTTTCATGTGGCTTTAATCAAATCTGGGATGTCTGGAATTAAGGGTCACCACCCCGCGAGGCACCTTGAGAAGAATTGCTGTTTCAAATAAGGCCATTGCTGACATGAATGTGGACGGAAAGTTTTGCTTTGTTAGAAACCAGGCATGACAACCAAACTAAACAAAACCAGAAAGAAAACCCACATATCAACAGAATATCTCAATTTGTATTTTACAGTAAATTACAGTACATTAAAGAAGGAAGGTTGTTTCATTGTCCAAGAAAACAAGAAATTTAACTTGTTCGGGCACATCTAATTTATTATACAATAACAATTCCCAACAGTTCTGTAGCCAAACCGTACTTGAAAAAATTGGAGATTTGTTCTCTGTTATATCCACTTCACCCTGCTCCCAGAGTTGGCTGAAGTGTCCTCCTTGCCTCTGCTGACTGCAGCAATAGCAGCAGCAATGAGCTGGGCTAGTAAACCTGATTCCACCTCACTGAATGTGTCTGAGTGGCTCCTGTATCCCTCCATTATGCTCCCCAGTACTCCCAGTTCCAGGACTGTGATGCAGGGGCAGTTGATCCAACCGTACACTGTAGTGCATGGCCTGACAGACTCCACAGCGTGCCTGGCTTTTTAATCTTAGACCTTCTACACAGATCCACAGTTTGTCAAGTACCACAGACTTATTCTGGCAAGAGCTCATTTTAGGTGCCTGATGGGACCCGGTGCATTGCTCTCCATGTATTCCGTTGGGAAGCAGATAAAGATTAATCAAAACTGAATCCTCAGTTGATGGTAGAAGAAGCCTATATATTAGATATGATATAATAGATGTATTTATATCTATAAAGATATGCCAAGGGCTGCAGGATTTGGATCAGAAGTTTCTGTCAGTGATGCTGGGTGGTAGAGGTATTAAATTTTTGAAAAAATAGATGAAGTTAACATCAGAACCCCCAAAGTCATGCTTTTGGTCTGTATTTTCCATTCAATTTTATCTTCTGAAATAAAAACTAAACCAAACCAACAAACAAGCACACACACAAACAAAAAAACCCCAACAAACAACACCCCAAAACAAAACAACAACAACGAAACAACAACGGACAAACAAAAAAACCCACACAGAACAAAACCAAACAAGTTGGACACGTACAGCTTCATGCAATGCAGTTTTATCAGCTCATGGGTAGCTGTTGCCCACTTGTTGCCTAGCTATCCTGGGTACACATAAACAAAACTATTCAAGGTAGGCATCATTCTGTAATGGAGGGAACGGCTAAAATTACGTTCTGGGAGACTTAAATAAGGAGATGAAAATAGGTTCTGACACATTATACTGGGCTCTTCTGGCACAAAACTGGCCTTTTTTATTGGCCAAAAACTATACCAAAATTGTGTCAGATTGAAAAAATAAACTAATCCAAGGGAAAAAAGCTCAAAGATAAGACTGCAGTAACATAGGACAGCCCTTCGCATAACATTTCCACCAAGCTCTGCAGCGTCCAGTTACTTGTGAAAGAGGATTGTTGGATTGCTCTGTGAGGGTGGGAGGAGTCTCCCTCACAGTGGGCACCGGAGAACTAACAGCACCGCTACCAGTGGGGTTTGGTAAAGAAGTTTCTCTGTGCTTTACCCATTGCACCCATGTGAGCTTCAAATGCAGGTTTTAACAGAGCTGGAAGCTTGAAGTTTCCAGTTAGCTTTCCTGACATGGAAGATTTCATGACAAAGCAAGATCAGAAAAAGAGAGGAAGGAAAGGAAATATCTGTATGAGTCTAAAAGATTTAGCTTCCTTTAAATCTGAATCTCTACTAATTTAAAATTGAACGTTTAAATTTACATTCATGTAATGTGGGACATGGAGAAAATAGAAGAAAAATGTAAAACAACTTCCCAGTGTTTTCACTTATTTTGTAAGGGATTTACAAAAGTACACTGTTGAGGAAGGTCCAGCTCTATCTGGGTGTTTGCTCTTTGCTAGGAATGATGCTGCCGGTGCTGGTATCAGGCAAGTTGTCCAAACCTCATTCACTTCAGTGTGCACCACAGATGCTCTGGGCATATGAAACCCAGTGGCCTATGTCAGGGGTTAGACTCGTACCGAATAGCATAATTTTCTTGATACAAGCACATAAAATATTGCAGAGCACATCTGGGGTCTCTTGCTTTCCAAATATAGCTGCACAGGAGGAACTTTGTTTTGTGTTTTTCCCAGAGCATTGAATATCCAGCCCTTCCAAACTGCATTCACAGAACATCTCTGTTGTATGAGAATTTGATACACTGTCTTGAAATTGATGTACATTACTATTTTGTGTACAAATGTAATGATCAGTAATGCTATCAGACTCTGTCTGAAGGGTAGCTGCCAGTCGACTGCTTTCTTTAAGAGTCTAACAGAACCTTTACAGTCCTCCTTATGGACAAGCAGTGAAGTAGCATCTGTGACTGCGCTTGGAATGAAGCTTATTGTCATTTTGGATCAGCTTGCAGTTACATTATCTGACCCAAACAAAGAAACCTAGGCAAAAAAAAAAAAAAAAATCCTAAATAGGACAAGATGATTACATTGGTTAATGCTGTAGAATTCAACGTGCTGTGGATTGCCAGGGTATGAATATATTTTTGCTTTTACTTCTCCCTGCCAAGCCTAGTTAAATACTGAAACATACCATAATTGGATATTGCTATTTATGAACATCTATAGGTGATTTTTCCTGGGAATTGGCAACTTTTTCATATCAATGCTTTCAAAGATGTGTTTGGCTGGTGGTTGTTTGAATGCATAATATGTAAACTAATTCCCTTCAATTTTTCATGTGTATACCATGCTATTTTGTGACTTGAATGGTTAAGCAGTTTATGTATTGGGTCATAAAAATGCTTACATGACTGCTCCTGATGCTATTTTCATTTGGGTTTTATTTTTGGTGTGAGGAGTAGAAGTGATACTAGCATTCACTTAGAAAAGCCTTAAGCTTATTTAAAAAAAAAATCAAGCAAACAAAAACAAACAAAAAACCCCCAAACCCCAAACCCAACAACAACAAAAAACCAACCCAAAACACCACCACCACAAAAATCCCCAAACAAATTTGGCATCTCTTCAAAGCTATCTCAACTGTACAGATGTGTTCTTGTTATGCAGTCCAAATAGTTTTCTTAGACCCCCCACCCGCTGGCTGAAGTAAACTTGCTCAGCTGCATAAATGAAAAAGAATGTCATACTGAGTATGTTTGAAGGCTTGTGAACCAAGTTTAATCTACTGTCAGTATCATTTATATCTTCTTGTGCACACAGTATTTGTAGCAAAGCAGTTAATACATTTAAATTACTGTTCTTCTGTGTTTGATAATCCTCACAATCCCAGGCAGAACTGTAACCTTCGTTGTGTAGCGTGGCTTCCCAGTACCTTTACCCAGAGCAGTTTATGTCAAACATGCCTGTTCAATTCTTTTCCTTAAAACATTGACAGACCAAGGAAAAAGAAAAGTCAGGAGAGAGGTGTATATGCCAGTAAACAAGGGGAAGCCACAGTTAGAGCTGTTTCACACGTTAGAAATTGCCAAAAAGAGAACCCAGACACCACAGATACTTGATATATGTGGAAGGATAGAGGAAAAGAACTGACAAGACAAGGGGAAAGTAGAAGAAAGTAGGGGAACACCCTGGTTAGGAGGTAGCTTAGCCTAAGCAACACAAGATGTTTGAAGACAGATTTTTTAGACAAAGATTATTTAGAAGTGGATTATTCAAAGGTGGAAGTTGTTTGCTCGTGTCTTTATGCAGAGGGAAATTGGAGCAGCACACTACAGGTGTTAGAGCATGGGGAGGGATGAGGGAAAGGTGAGAGGCTAGATGAGGCTCTGACTACAAAATATGTTCAAAACCAATCCACTTATTATCTCAGATGTGATGAAAAGCAGGTTTGTAAATAAAGAGCAGCAGCTGGAAATCCAAAGTCATAAATATTTCCAGAAGAAGCTCTATCTAACTCATACGTTTAGATCCTGGCCTGTAATGCTCAATGGGACTGTTCTGTGTGGACTCTTAACTCATCCCTACTCCTTATGAGCTCTTTCTAGCTGCTGCAATGATCACTGGAACCAGCTCTTCCACTGGAGCTCTTCAACATTATTCCATTGCTATTAATCAGTTCTGCTGATCACATCAATACAGAAGCTAAATATGTTTCTAAAAGGGTCAGCTGGAATGGTCCTGGGCCCAAGTAAGAATTACGTCCTGGCATCCGAACACTCAAAATTTGTTAGTGCAAAATTTAACAGCCATCTCACCCATGTTGCAGAAGTCTGAAATGGGTTGAGATAGGAAGCTTGTACATGATTACTGACCTTTCAGTTTTGACTCCATCTTTAAGTCTTTGGGAGCACAGAATTGGTCATACACTTTGATTATTAGTGCCTATTGTAACTCTCGTTGTGTGCATCAGGCTGATTTTTTCAGAAGTGATTACTGCAGTTATGCAACAAATTTGAAAGTAGCCATGCTTTCTTTTGCTGTTTGAATTCTAGATATTCTAAGGAGCATGCTAAAAAATGTTTTTTACAGATATGGCCGTATCTTGCATGTGTACTGTCAAAAATGGACTAGATTGCCATGTAGCATTTCAGCTCCTGGCAAGAATTACGTATTTGTCAGCACCACTGGTCCATAACCAAAAAAGGTATTACTTGGAGAAAAAAAAATAAATATTTCAAATGTATTCAGTTTCTGCTTATGATTGAAAAAAAGCAAGCAAAAGAAAATTGTGAGCATGAAAATTTTCCTCCAGCAGAATTAGCCGTTAGGTTTTCTTCCATAATGATTAGTTTAAATCCCAGTGCTCAGGATGTTAACTTTTGTGTAGGAATTGACATTTTAGAATGGACGCCATTTAGGTATACATTTATATTTATTAATTTGAACCAACAGAGGTATTCTCACCTGTATTTTGTTCTCGTGCATACTGAAATACATACTGGAATCCTACGGCTGTTTTTATTGCTTTCCTAAGTTGAAGTGTTTAGACTCCAACTTGTGTTGCTGCGAGCTGAAGGCTGCTAAATAATGCACAGGAGAACGCAGAAACCTGTAGAGTAGAGCACTAAGAGGAGGCTGCAACAGGAAAGGGACTAGGGAGCAGGACTTAAATTTCAAATCGCATGCTTGACCTCTGCCACTCATTTGCTTTGCACTGGGAAAAAGATAAAGTAAACCATTGGCCTTTTCTGAATTTTGAGAACTCTGCTTTGCAAAAAATTGTCATTTTGAACCTTTGAAGGAAAGGGGAGCTCTACTGCAAATTCCAGAACAGTTTGAAGTAACATTTTTTATAGACTAGAACTACACATTCTTTGGAGTATTTTTCTCCAGAAACAAAATGTATGCGGCTTCCCTCAAAACCTTTTTGAGAAGCTTCTTTCCTTCAGTTTTATTTATTCACTTGAATTATCTTCATTATTCTTAGCACGAAATCGTAATTCCAGAATACCACCAAAACCCAAGGTACTCTTACTCAACACTAATAAAGATCTGTGTTGTCTCTGTAGGACACTGTTTTATTCTCCTAAATATATGACCTAACAATCTCTTGCAATATATGACCTTCTCAACTATTTCCATGTATCAATACGCTTTTCCACGGTCATTTTTTACTCAGACATAACTATCTACAAAATTTACTGTCAAACAAAAGTAGTCTAAGCAATAGGGAAATATATTCCTATATTATTCAGAAAACCTACTTGTCTCCATTACAAACAATACTTTGTCACACCCAGTTTCTTCTGAAATCTCTGGCTTTAGAATGAAGTGTAATTCCAGTTAGAAATTAAAATCAGGGACTTGCTTGCTGATGAATATCTATACCACTGCCGAGCAAATTAAATCTGTAGTCTTCAGGAAATGCTCCGAATGCTTCCTTTTAAATAAGAAAATCTCTGTCATTAAATCAATTAGCTGCTGCTTAGGGGAAAAATGATCCAGGGTATCTGAAGGTATTAGGAGATCATTGGGTTATTTCTACTCGATTATGGTTACAGCCTGGCTGGTGGTTTGTTCAGGATATTTTAAAGGTCTGGAGTTATTCTTCTAGAGCACCCATTGCCCTCCCTGCAGGTGTTCAGGAGCAGTCCTCAGCAGAAGAGGGAAGGAAGGGTTTGCTCACAATCCTAATCTCTCATGCCGCTGCTTCTGTTTTCCTTTCATCTGCAAACTCAGTCTCTGCAGGCAGTTAGTGTCTCGCTGTATCACTGCCTGCTATGGATCCTGAAAAATGCCCACTGTCAGAGGGGCCAAGGTGGGCCCATGATACCTGTACGACCCTGAACATAATCATGTGCCGAGCATGTTTGCAAATGTGCGATGCAAAGGCTCATGTTAGATAGCACTAATAACTCAATATACTATAAAGCAAATCTGTGAAGACTCTGTTTTCTATGGTCATACCCATTTCTGATTTAGGGGACCTGTTTATTTTAATAGTTCACTTAGTTCTACTGGTGCACTCTAATTTAATTCAACTGAATTATTTCCCTGTCTGCTGCCAGGCTTCTCCCTCCTGCAGCTCCCTGGCAACCAGGTCCAGGAGAGGTCTTTAAATGAGCACAGATTCTCTTTTGCACTCATTTGCAATATTACTCCCCTTGCTGTCAGGCAAGGAGGAGCCTCCTGTCCCACCTGGCCTCCCATTCTCAGCAGCAGGACTCCTTCTCCTCACCTACCAAATACTAAGCTTACAGGTCCCCACACTGAACAGCACTGTGGGGCAGTAGTAGCAGCAACAGTTTTACTCACACATCTTTTAAAATGTGAGATCTACAAAAATATATATTTAATACGTCATTAAAAAGACCCCAATTCTGACGACCCACAACCTACTGCAATAGTAAACTATGGCTGCAACTGTAGGTCTCGTATCATCAAAGGTACTTATAAAGCATCAGCAATGCGTGTCCTTCTTTACACTGTAGCCTGAGCTATGCTGTAAAGCAGAGTCATCTGAAGTTATACAAGATTCTTGGATTTGCTAAAAACTGAATGCTTCTGATACATCCATGCACCTTGTTTGGCTAGGACGTTGCCAACTGATCAAACATTAGCAGGGTGGAAGGGGGATGAAGAGGACTTTGAAACATTTTTTTCTTTTAAAATTTAGCTTTGAAGACCACAGGAAATTCTATCTATATTCACAAGAAGATTCAAATGCAGTTAATGTCCCGACAGTTTGAAATGTTCAGTGTTTTCCTGTAAACTTCCCAGGAGTGGGAATTCAGATACACGGACAGTCTTGCCAAAATACTGTCCTGTTCTTGCTTTCTGAATGTGAAACTCCCATTGAAATAACTTGGTCACTATTTATTAACTTCAGCCTCAGTTGGAGCAATCTTAAGTGGAACACTCACAGAAAAGTCCCACTAGTGCTGTAAGCTTGAGAAATTAAAAAAACCCAAACCAAACAACTCCTCCTAGCCCTTTTGGAAACTTTGATTTATATAAATGGCCAATATAGGACGTGCACTTTCACATAAAAAAAAAGAAGCCATGTAATAGTTGTTTGATAGTTAAAGGAACACAGAATATGCCTTGACTAAAGTGATGAATGCAGCAAAATCCTTGACAATATATATGCAGTTAAGGACAAAAGTCTTTACAAATATTAACACTTTTGTGTTGTGACTGACAAGCTATTGTCTTTGTTTAGAGTAGAATAATTGTAAATTATGTATGCATAGTATTCTTTCAACTGCACAGCAAGAATTGTCTCGAATTGAAACTACTGACTTACACCATGAAGTTTTATTCCTTTAGGGTGTCCTATAACTTTAAGGCGAAATAATGTTTTTGAGTATACTGTGTTTCCCTCCAGATGGTTTCTACAGAATTTTGGCAGCCACATGCGACGATTAGCATGGCTGCCCTTTTAATCTCACACACTTTAAATAGACAAACTATATTCTTACAAAAACTATTAGAGACTGCTCAGCAGATTTTTAACTATTAAACTGTGTTTGACTATCACAACAAATTGAATATCCTGACCTTGTTGCTTGGGGTTTAGATAAAAACCTCTAAGCACTTAGATATTTAAAGAGAGGATTATACAGCAAACTCGTATAGTTCATGGTGCTGTGTACAAAACTTCTCGTGTTAGAGTAGCAATATATAAACAACTACTGCTGAACCTCAAAAAAAATTGCATTTCACCATGTCTTGCATGTACCACTTGCTAAACAGTCAGCATCCCAGCATCCTCCACCCACTTACTGCATCTTGAAAATACACCAGCTAGCGTGCCCTTTTACTGTGCATATTCCTAATATTAACAATCACAACCCCTGATAAAACTTAGCCTTGGGAGGTGCAACACCAGTTTTGCTCCCTTTTATAAATGAAAGATAGGATACTTGAATGTTGCAGCACACAGAAAAGCAAAACTTCAAGTGGCATGTTGGAGACTTGATTTTGTATATAAAAATTGTAAAAGCTAAGACAGAGTTTGCAATGATTACTTGAATGCTGCCTCTCTTTTTCTGCTCGGCCTCCCTTTTAAGCAGCACAGGGAGCCAAAGCTAGAAGGTGTGACGCTACCTCTTTCAGGTCCTTATGCCAGAAGTTTCAAATGCCAAATCAGAAACAATAACAGATAGAAAGGGACTTGTTGTGCCCAAACTTTACTGCATATCCTTTAAGTCATTGTGGGAAAAGCAGTGCAGGGAGTAATACAATAATACTTGTAGCATTTGCAATTTGTAATATTCAGGGCATAGCTGCTTATGACATGAGTGTTGTTTTATTTGAAATAATTTCATTATTGCAAACAGTCTGACTTACAATGCCAGGGTTTTGAGGAATTTCCAAGTAGATGAAGCACAAGATACTGTAAGAAGTCCCATTATCTGTGCATAGCTAAGTGAGTGAAGAATGCCACGTTTGTTGTGGCTTTTTGGCAGTCACTGATTTGCACTGGTGGGTGCAGGAGCTTGCTTCCAGGCCAGCCCAGAATTAAGTGAATGTAAAGTTTACTTATGAAAGGAGATTTCTGTCTTATCTGCAGAACTGAAACTAAGGGTAAATGTTTTATTCTTTCCTGACCTTTTCCCCCTTCCCTTTAAAACACTGCAGTATTATGTTGATTTACAGCATTTTGAAAAATTTGATATTTTTCTCTTTAAAGCTATCCTTATCATGCCCAAGACAGAAGATAATTTGGTTTGCTTTTATTAAAATCCTTTCTGAACTTTTTACACTGCAGCTATTCTTCTCAAATGAGTCATACAATAACCATTCCCAGTTTGTAGCCAGTTCTCCAAAGAAGCAGAAGAAAAAAGAAACAACTTCCTTTTAAGGGAATGAGACCTGTTTGTAATGATAAACCTCTTTCCATTTCTATTTGAAGACATTCTCCATAACCCAAGAATTGATAGCTATAAAAACACTACCTACTTTATTTGGATTACAAAAACATTCATAGCTATAGAACATTGTTTAATGTTAGCCTAAAGCATCTGTATATACACTTGCACGTAGGGGTACTGTTGAAATTACACATGTGACATGTCAAACAAGCAGCTAGTTTTACCAGAAAGCTGTAAGAAACAGCTTGGAAATGCTTTAAATATCATTTTACTTAATATTTTAAATAAATAAGTTGAAACAAAGATGCATTAATATTTATGTGGAATGAAAACAGTTCAAGAGTGTATAATTGTATAAGTAAGCTAACACAGCATTTTCTGTTAAAGTGCTATATGATTCCAGAACTCTGATGAGTTACTGCTTGAACGCCAGAGAATTTACGTGCTCTTAAGAGGTAGGGAAAATATCTACATGTCACACAACGCTGGGACAATTTCTGTAATTAACCTCTGAAAACCACTTTAATTTTAATAGCAGGTATGTTGTACATCTACACTGTTTCTGCTCAGAGAAACTTTAGGTGCCCTGACTGTGCATTTTGGTCTCAGGCTGTGCTCCTTCCAGACTCCTTCCATTAGCCCTGCAACAAGTAACAGTTTCTCTAGTACCACATGAAAAAGATTTAAACATTAAAACCGTGGGATTAGTCATTTTTTCCTCTCGTGGGTAGAAATCACTTTGAAATCCAGAATATAGAGAAATGTATTCTAATTTTAATGAAATATGTAACTCAGGTAAGAACCAGATTTCAGTATCTGGTACTGTAAGGGAAAGAGTGTATCTCATGAGACTCACAATAAGTTGGCCGGATAGCCATGGTTATTTTATTTTTTTTTTTTCAAGATGCTGGACTATAGGCTTTTTTTTCCAAGATATTCATTTTAAATATGTAAAATGGGTGTTGCTGCATACAGCTTAAAATATTTCACTGCATGTGTTACTTAGATGGGAAAAGAGAATAGAGTCCTAAACTAAGGATTGAAGGGGAAAAAAGCCTGTTATTAAATTCAGATGCAAAAGCAGAGATGAATTGTTTGAGTTGTATTGCCATCCATTTAGCTCTGAACCCCTGACACTATAGTTTATTAGAGAGATGGAGACAACAGAATTCTTTGTAACACAGATTTATATTAGCAGAGGAGCTACAGCAGACTTCTTCTGTGTTGTTAAAATAAATTAATCAAAACCAGCAGGGAAGCGTCCTTGAATTACAATGGTTGCATTATTCAGAAACTGTAAAGATTGAATTTTGAAGGAAATCCAAAAGACATGTAGCTTGGGAAGGAGCCAGTTGTTTTTTAATGCTGCCATTTTAAACACTTTTTAATGTAAGAAACAGGAGTATTGTTTCAAGCTGATCTTTGGCATACATTTTCTATTATTTAATTGTCTTCCTCTGAAGTATTATTTTTATGTACTAAACCAAGCAGAATATGGTATCTCTCATCCTGGATCGCTTCTGAAGGACTTTAAGGACCTTTGGCCAAAATCCGTGCCAGCTTTAAGACATGTTGGCTAATGGATGCAGTTATATACACAGAAGGCCGCATCCCACACATTCATGAAATACAGCAATCCTATAGCAAAAGCATGGCTACGTGTGCCTTCTAAGGAGGTGATGTTTTCCTTACAAAATTTTTAAAGAGGAAAGGGGTACAGTGTAACTAATGTAACCAGACCACAGGTACAAGTTGGAATTTGGTAGAGACACTAAAGGTAGTCTCTCTCCTGCAAAGAGATTTTTGCAAAGTGAAATCAGTGCAGAACCCCCAGGTACACATCTCTTCCTAGAATTACTCAGGGGCTGCTGACTCAGTAGGAACGTGGCCACATACTTAAGGCACGGGGTTAACTTTCTGCAACACTCAGGTTTTGTCAAGAACCCAGGGCCTTGAAAAGCGAAATCCCAATCTGAAGTGGTATTATTTATGTTTGATGCACGACGTTTAGTTTTAGCACAAATACAATTTTTATAAAAGCACACTACTAAATACGAAAGACACCTATGACCGCTGTTGCTAATTCCAGTAAGTGATGTGTAGCTCACAACTGCAGCGTATCAGTCAGCTGTGGTCTACTGATGAGCCAGTCACACTTAGTAGATGTTTGGGTACCTCTCTGTTTCCTGAATACAAGGAACTGAAGTAAGAAAGTGTCAGTACCTTAGACATTTTCATCATGGAAGAGGGCATGTAAAAAGCTTTGTGGTTTTTAGAGAATCATAGTTCCTATGCATTATATTTTCATTATACTTCCATGTAAACGTTAAAGTTCATTACTGGGGACAAAACATAGGGCAAAATCCTACTTGCCTAATTAGTTTAAATAAAGTCCTGGATTTTGCTGCTATCGAACATTCGTATTTGAAAACTTAAAGATCTGAAACCTCCTACAAGACTATGATAGCTCTGAAGAACTGCATTACCCCAAATTACAGTCATATTCTCCCATGTAACCTTTTTTTATCCCCCCGGGCTTTGCTGCAAATGCATTACAGTTCTTCTAGCATAGCTCCCATCAGCTTCCGGAGAGTTATGCCACAGAGGTATGGCCTCTTCGATACAGCGTTACTGAAATAAATGTTATAACCTGAAGTTGTAATAGGCTTTTGTTCTTTTGTCTCTTCTTCAAAAGCTAGGAACAGTAGAAATAAGGATTAAGAAAGATAGTTGAAAAATGCCATGGGACTAAAATAAAAAAAATATTATCAAATATGACTCAGCTGTTAGATAATAGTGAGTTTTAAAGGATTTCCTAAAAACAACAAGAAAAGAAACAAGCACATGCAAACGAACAGGATATTCTTGACCGTATCAAACATCTGGAAAATATAAGTGCACATAAAAGAGCTACTTATTTTAAGGATTTAATTTAATCACTCATCCTGTTCAAGAAGATTAACATGAGGCTATAAAATACCTACTTGCTATCAGAATATTTGACCCCAGCATAGTCACAGAAAGTTTTCTAACAGCCCTAGTCATAATAGTTTAGGACAACAGCATTCCTTTTCATTTTGTGTGGCTACTGTTGCTCCTACTCTGCTACAAGATACCCTGCATATTTTTCAACTATTAAATGATGTGTCTAACTCAGCTGCATTGTTATGGCCATATGGAACCTCCGAGTTACTTTACTGTGTAGAAATCCGAAACCGTGCCAGATCTCCATGACTTGATTTTTAGAGTGAGCACTGCCTTTGCTACATAAGAAAGCAACAGACAACTGTATCTTGTACAGAGCTAAGAGGCACTTTCCTAAGTACTTACGAAATTAAGGCTCTGACAGCTACAAACCCCAAATCCTCCATGTAGTATTTCCTGTTAGGTCTATGGAAAGTGCTTCAACTCCCAGCAAAGGTTAAATGCTAGCTTAAAAACATGAGACACAAGCAGAAGAGAAAATGGAAATCACTGTGTCTTCTCCTCCATATGCATTGTGCTGCTTTCAGAGCTTATTTGTGAAAGAAAAAATAATCTAAAGGAACATCTGACAATATGACAGCACGGTATTCATGAATGATTGTTTGCAGGAGTGGCAGGAAACATGTGGTAATGGCAAACTCAGGCCTGACCTGTGGCACTCTTCCAAATGCCAAGCACCAAATAAAGGGAGTAGGGGCTAGGAGGAACTTGTGAAGGCACAACGAGAAACTGAAAAGACATTTATGTGGATCAGTTCTGTAATTTGTATTTGTTTCCTGAGCATGTGCTTCACTATGATTCTCATCACTATATAAATTGGACATTGATAGGTGGTGTAGCTCCTTATCTCATGGGACTGTTTGTAGTTGTCTGTTTAAAAAACCTTTACGGTCGGACACATATCCCAGCATACTGGTGATGTAAGAAGTCATTTAAAAATAAACTGAATATCAAGAGTGGCATTTTAAGCAAGTGAATAGGAATGCAGAAATGTACAGTGCTCTTTTTCAAAGAATTATTATTATATTCTTTTTAAAAGAATATAATCTGACTCAGATTGCCCCAGAAGACATATAACTTTGCTGACACCTCTTTCACTAATGTAATTTTGAGGGAAAGGTCCTGTTACATGAACTGCTAGTATCTTCTCAAGTTTCTGAGAAGCACACTTTTTAAGGATTTCATAGTCTTTAAACAGATGTCACAGGTCAGCACCTTCATAAATTAAATTCTGTGTCAGTACCAGTGTCCAGTTTCCTTTTCTCTTTATTATTTTGCCCTGAAACTTACCTTTTTCTTATTAATTTAAAGAAAGCACACAGCAAGAACATTTTAATGTCACTGTATTAGAGGGAATCGCTTTCCCCTTGCATAGAAGAACCTAAAAATCTGCACATTGAAGTAAACTTTATCTCATCCTCTGTGCCTGAAGCCTTGATGCCAGCACTTGCTGTAATTTGTGAGAAGAAAGAGGAGATCAAGGCCAGCCTCTCCCTTCATGTGCCCCCCTCCGCCCCCATATTCCACATGCATTCCATAGGTATTTTACTCTGTGAAAGTGTTTATCCATGACTGACACCACAGGAGAACAGCAAAGCTTTCTGCATTACGAAGAAGAGGGGTCCAGAGTTGGAAGAGATGTTTCCACAAGGACAACCTCAGCAGATTGGCCAGACATAGACTTGCTTTACAATAACCAGTATTAGCTAAAGAATGGAGATGGGCCTGCTGCTGGGAGGATTTTGCCTTAAATACTCCTTAGCTGTGTGCTCAGTCTAAGCAAAGTTGTCATACAGGTATATTTCTGACCAATTAAGTGTAATTGTGCCAGGGTCTGTACTTGAGATACTGGTTTAGTTTGTGACTGTGTTAAAATGATGGAGAAACTAGAGGTGTAGAAGGCTTAAGGGAGCCAAGTGAAACAGCTGAAATGAAACCCGAGCACAGGTAAATACCGTCTGGCCTGACAGTATCTTACAAACATAAATCTAGAGCAATCAAAAGAGTTCAAGGAAGCTTTTACGTGAAACTAAACTTGAGTCAATGTGTAAGTTTTGCTTTAAGGGACATACAGGTATTACATAGGATAATGTGAATCCCTCAGGGAGAACACTGCTTTCCATGTACTACAAAACTATAAAAATAGGGAGGATTTTCTAGCATATCTTTTCCTCTCCCAGTAAAGAGAAAGCTTTGCAAGAGTCCTACAATATAAAAGGAACTGGCAATCAAATGAAGCCTATTCATATAATATTTTTACCATGTACAGACCAAAGATCTTCTCCAGATATTAAACTCAGTCCCACAATCTGCGTGTTAGTAAAAATATTATGCTCATTGGAAACTTTTGATGTCAGACAGCACAAGTCTCATTTTGAAGGCTTACTCATAATGATCTGATGGAAACCTATTAGAAGAAGCTTTTCAGTTGGATAACAGACAAGCAAGAGACACTGCATAGGACTGAGGCAACAGGTTACGCCTGCAGCTATGACTCTCACTGTATGGGCATCCAGCATGGCTGATCCAGTCACTGAAATAAATTGCGTTCCTTGTTCTCGATGGAACACACCTGCACATAAACACGGAGCAGCAAATATTTTTGAGCCTTAAAAAAAAAACGTTTGAGTCTAGAGCCTTAAAAGGTTTTGGGGAAAGAGTTCATTTGGCTCTTATTTTAGGTGAGTTCAATTGCCATGCTGTTGCCTGGAAAGAAAATATTTTTCCTAAGAGGAAGGGTTCCTTCCCACCCTTTTCAGTTTCAGCTAAGATTGTGCTAAAACATGATCCCATTTCTGCCTCTCTATTTTTATCCCAGGACCCGGCAGCTGATGAATCATGTCAGGGTTTAGTTCTTCAGAGCTGGATGATGCAGGAATCCAGAAGGCCTGAATTCAAGCCTGATTTGAACAGGCCAGTGCATCTTTAGTATTTGCTTGACTCAATTAGCACCCAGTATCATTTTGTGCTAATTCCCGGCCTCTGCAACTTTTCCAGGCCTCTTCTGCAAATCAGGCCTGGAAGCAAACAACAAGCAAATGACCCGGAAGGCTGCTATGGGGCTGGGCACCGTTGTTCTCAGGCTGTGCATTTCAGTGCTCCGTTTGTTCATGTAGTAACACCAAAAAAAATTACAGGCCACAAAGCTAACTATCTCCTCAGGCTTAATTATCATTCTCTTTGTACTGCTCTTGCCAGTGGAGAAAAAGAGGCATTCATACTCATCTCACTACACTTAGATTCACTGGATAGTTTTTCTTTTTTCCTGTACATATAATATAGAGGAATAAAACCATAACTCATGGAAGTTTGGGAAATTTTTGGTTTTGTACAATGACAAGAGGTTTTAAAGTCTTAATTCTTTTTGTAGTCACAACTTGTGCCATGAAATCAGAAGACTTTTGGTAATATTATCCTGGTGATCTGAAAATGACTTTAAAATGTAACGTAGTTAGGAGCTGAATCAGGGCCTTTGAAATGAAAATTCAGTCATAGAGAAATGAGTTGGATCACACCTGTACTAATTTGTTAATTTAAAACTATTTGAGTAAAAATGGGCTCAGGTAGATTTCCAACACCCTAGCAGTTCAAGGATGCATACTTGAATTTGTTTTTGGTGTACTTCGTAGGAGTCTGTTCTTCATCAGATTAGAAAAATAACCTGGGTTTAGAAGAGCTACTATTACAGATTGAAGTCATGACTGACAGTGAGGGCAGAGAAAGCAAAACCAGGGTAATGAGGAATTTAGAAAAAACATAATTTTAATAAAGCTCAAAATTCTGTTTAAATTGGATAAAAGACCCGGGAGACTTTTTATATCTCCAGGGCTTCCAGCCCTGTCTGCTCTGTCTATTTTCAGACTGGGCTGGAAGAAACTGAGCTTTGATATGACGATGAGGTTTTTATATTATTTTTTAATTATTATTTCACTGCATGTATTTAATAATTGTGTGTAATGTTACTCCTGGATGCTCATTATACGGTGTAAAATAGGTGCAGAAATAGTTTTTTGTTTTGTCTCTAGAGGGTTAAGACTGCCTTTGTTAAGGCCTTTTGAAATATTCCATTTTACTTAGTTTCTTAAAGATCAAAATGTGTCCCAATTACAGTGTTATCAAACCTCAAATCAAAGTCTAGGATAAATTTTTGGAGCCCTCCTTAAGGGGACAACATTCTATTTCTATGCAGGCAATAATAAGTAGAAGTGAAAGGAAGATTGGGAATGGTTGATTTGACATTATTATTTTGAATAATTTGGTATTTTGTGATTCTTAACTTGATTTGTATACATATTTCTCTTAAGGGCATTAATTCTACACTTTTGAAATCATTTAGTCCAGGAGGACCGAAGAGATGAAGAATACTTAGCAGCTTCAGTTAGAAAACATTAAAGCTCTCAAACAAAATTTCTCCAAGGTTTAACTGTCTTTACATTCATTTACCTATGATTTAGGGGACTGTGAATAAGAGCACCATCTAGTGATAATCAATAATATGTCAGTGTCATGAAAAGGTGATTACACAGTCTGGATGTAAAGGCACACTGCTCATTGACGTAGCAAAGATATCTGGGAGCTTGAAACGAAACAGGGTTCTCTCTGTCATCTCCAGTTCAGTTTAATGACTAGTATCTTTCCCTAGATACTCCTAAGCACACACAATACATCTAAAGACTAACTTGGGCTGATACCATGTTATCAGCCATGTGATACTATGTGTGGATACCATGAGATACCACTTTAACAATTTGTTTTGTAAACCAAAGATGTGATTTTATTACGTATTATTGTAACAAAACCCTCCACGTTTGTGAATGGCTCATTTTATACTGATCAGTGTGACATACTTATTCCACGGACTGAGAATTTAGGTGAAACCATTCTCATTTCCTAGATATCAAGATTTTTGGAAAGCAAACAATTCTAAAAGTTTGGACTTTTTAAAGTGAAGGGTGTTAAACAGCAGCTCCTCTGTAAGGACCTTAGGCATTAAGTAGTATTATATGTTAGAATCTGTTTAAAACACCCACGCTTAATGATAGCTTTGTTTTAATTTGAAAAATTTTGTAAGCAGGTCTTACACTATCTGATCTGCAAGTATCATTTCGGTGTGCGAGAAGATCATTAGGAATGTATGATAATATATAAAGCTCTTTATCTCTCTCAGATTATTTCCATATGCATCTTCTGTAATTAAATCAGTGGTTTATGGCAGCTAGTCTTTGAAGTGATCTCTGCAAAATAGGAAAATGTAATTTGTGGAACAAAATGCTGATCGGTCTATTCCAGCCACATCTGTTAAGCTCTAGTAGTTCAGAGATTTCTGTTCATGCAAAGCAGAAAGTTTCCTGCATTTTCTTTAGTCCAAAGGAAGTTTGCTGGAAGTGATGGGCACTATTCTAACCCAGTAACAGAGTTTGAAATCTGAGGTATTGTTTGTCCACAATTTTCAGTGAGTTTACTTAAGGTGATGCTTAATACGCTTGTATTTATGTATTTAATTAAAAGTACTACCAAAAGAGTGATAAAAGAAAGCAGAGTAAGAATTTTTGGCAGAGAAGACAAGTATTTAGAGAGGTAAATAGAGAAATGATCTCTTCAGGAACACCAGTGGTGATGGTTGAGTAAAGCTAATAAAACATGATTCCTCTTGACTGCAGTACATCTAGGAAACACCTGATATATAAAGGTGTAGACAGCCATTATAATTGCTGTTGCACAATTCTCCACATGGATTCTTTTCTTCTGGGGAGGAAAAAAAAAAAAAAAAAAAAAAAAGTAGGTTTTTTTTGCAGAACCTTTAGAGCATTTCCAGGATGCTGTCAGTTAAACTGTCGAAGATGTGTCTACAACAAGGTGCGTGGCAGCACAAGGAGTAGCTGTCTGACTTGTCCAGCCACAGCTGTGCCAGCTGAAAAGGTTGCTACCAACAGCTGCTTGGCACTTCTCTGCTTTTCCTCCTCCCTCTTGTAACCTGGCCATTTCTACACTTTAAAGCTGATCTGCTCCTATGACCTTTCCCTGAGCTCTCAGGCAAAATGGGGTGAACTTGCAAAGCCCTGATATCTGAATTGTCTTGAGAAATGCTTGCAGATTTCAACCAACAGAAGCCTGTCTATGTTCAGAGCTGAAGAAAGCAATAGAGCCGTTACAAGTAGTCCCTTCAACCGGTAAATATTTGCAACCGAGAGATATGTCCACAGTCTAAATTTTCTCCCTAGCTTACACTGATACATTATCAGTCCTTTAATAAATGGCCTCTCGTTTCTAGTAATGTCAGTCTAGTACCTACTAGCAATCATTTCACTCTTACAAATATGCAAACTGAAATGTCTTCATCTCAAGTGAGTATCTTTGTCCTTACAAAGACTTTGAAGAAAGCTTGGAAGTGAAATATGCAGTTACCAAATAACTCGAAAAATTCACATTATTTAACAGTGTTAACTGGAAAACCCCGAAGTCTAAGGGTTTTTGTTCCTTTAAAGGGAATGACTTCTGCTAGACACAGAAAATTGTAGTAAGTAGATGCCTAGCAAAAACTGCTACACCCTTCCCGATGAGGATTTTTATTCATGATCTCTGGTTCTAATTAAATATCTGCACTATATTATACATACTAAGGCCCAGTCCTTTGCCCTTTGAAGTCAATGGCAAAGCTCCGATTGAGTTCATGGGAAAAAATCTAACAACTCCTTTGTTTCGGCTTCCTTTATAGCCATTTCAACAGTTAGATCTTTAAAACAAAGATGCATCATCGCTACCTTTGCCTGCAAACAACAAGCACTTCCTGATACTTCGTGTATTAGGCAGAGAGTACTAGGAAACAGATATGTGGGCTTATTAAATTATGTTCCACTCTCACTCCTTTTTTTTTACTTTCTGTTCCTGTAAAGTGCCACAATGGACATATGACTGTCTTGCATTATCTTTATTTTAGAAACTTCCCTGAAATTCAGTATTGTAGCAATTTATGCCATACGTGGCATGTTTATGCTTTAGAAAACCTACCAAATGAAACCAGCAGTACACAAAACCATAGCTTATCTACTCTCTTCATAGATTTGAGCCATCACCAGTTCATCTGCTAATGAAATGTAATATAAAACATGCTTACAAAAACCAAAGCATCCAGCTTTCTAAATGGGACCACATTTCTAAAATAAATTTTATAAAAGGCAAGTTTATAAAATAACGATTCTAAAGCTACACCGTCCAGGATGACATAATTCTTTTGAAGGAAAATGTTACCCGTGCATTGGATGCCCGATCCCCAGTGTAGGAAGAAGATAGCAAACAAGGAAGCTTAAAGGATTCAAAATACATTTCTGTGGAAGTAGAAAGAAGACTTGCAAACAGTATTTCTCTGCTAAACCAGAAGAGAAGATTCTGTGCTGTGCCTGTGGCTGTAGCACATGGTAGAGCACTCACGGGATAAGCCCATTGGCTCTGGCAAGCTTAGGGACAGGTTTTTGCTATAATTTACCTTCCACATAAGCAACAAATAAAGCAGCCACTTCTTCACTGTTCTTAGCACCCCGCTGAGAGCAAGGTGCTGAGGTGTTTTGAAGATTCTTGGCTTTCATGCTCAACACCATGTTGTATTGGCAGGTGACCAAAAAATAGCACTTTGATTTTGCTGCACGCTGAAGTGTTTCGGCCTAAGTGTGCATTAGTCTCATCCTAGCTTCCACACTGACTATGGACTGCAGTTTCTAGTGAAGTGGGACAGATGGGAAAAATTACAGAAAAGGAAAAAGAAATCCACTGTGTAACTTGTGTACATTAGGTCTGAAACTTAAAACCTTCAAGCTGATATCCAGGAGGTTTTTTTACTGCCGGTTTTGTTCCAGCCAACGAACAGTGCTCATAAGTACTGGTTGCAATCTAAATGTTATCATTTTTGTCCACAGCTAATTCCACACACAGTTCTTCCCCTTAAAGTTGAAGCTCTCTTTGCAAATCAGTCTCATTTTATAGAGTGCTAAGCATTTAACCCATGAAATATGGTCCCTTAAAGTAATTTGTGCTCTAAATATTTCTTCTGTACATAGGAAGAACAGAGTTTTGTATTTGGAAGAGAGCCCTTCCATGATACGCATAAATCGCTATCTGTACCCTCTCAAAACAATCTGATACAATCCTAAAGGGCTTTGTAAACAACATTTCCTGTTGTGATATTTCAGTGTGAACTTGGCCAAATGTCTTACTAGTACGTTCCCATTCACCATAAGAATGCAATGGCAGAAAATACAGAACAATTAAATAGAATAATGTCATGCGGAGTATTTTAAATCTTTCCAGCAAAGAAACTAAAAAAAGTTGAAGCAAAGCAGTATACAAAGCAGCTAATCGAATTTAGTAGGAATACACTGGTTTGGTTGTTTTTTTTTTTTTTAATTTGTTTAGCTGAAATGAGTGTGAATTATGTTGTCCATTCTATTCCATTGAAACTCTCCCAGCATGAGAGTTGGAAAAATGTCTATTGGAAACAAGCACAAATGAATACTACCATGTATCCAAAAGCATGCTTGCATTTGCCTAACTGCTGTGAAAAGCATGCCAAAACCAGCTTGGTATGTAGCTTTGTATATCCAAAGCAGGGTATACAATCATGTGCTAGTTCAGCCTGCAGTTTTTAAACAACTAGATGGGACTTTAGTACTAAACATTTCCACTGGCACAATAGGTGGTATGCAGAAGTTTGAAACTAGAAAACACAGACCTCCTAACTTTTGGAAGTCCATGTATACCTTAGCTGATAAAGGTGCGTGATTTTTTTTTTTTTCCTCATTATTTCTAACTAGCACTGGCAGATTTTCAGGAACAGAGTTCTTTAACAGTGGTCTGTTTTAGTTAGATTTGAGGAACTTTAATTTGCTTCTTTGCTTTGCAAACAGAATAAGGCCCAGCTTCTTCACTGTTTGTCTATGGAAGTTTTGTCATTTACTTAAATAGAAGCTGCACTGTGTCATCTAAACATATGCAAAAATGTTTTGGTTATTAAATTGGGCTACGGGTCTTAATGGAGTCAAAATCCTTTCCAGAAAAGGTAGGTAAAACCACAAATTTCCACATAACTCCTCATGTGAAAGAATATGTAAATAGGCCTCACAAGGTTTTCTGAACATCAGCAAATACTGGCTGTGTCAGATGGTCTGAAGAGTGAATTTGAGAATATGAGTTTGTCCAGGCTGCAAAAACAAACTATGTTTGGAAATGTATTAGCTAGCAAATTTAAACAAACAGTATTAAACACAGTCCAAGTAAGGCAAGTTGCGTTTAAAATCATGTTGGTTAACTCTACACTCCCCTCCTGTGCTGCCAAAGTTCAACTAGCATGTTTTAAACATGGCTTGCTCTGTCTACTGCTAATACACAAAGTTGTGTTCAAATGCTGTTTAAAATGTTAATTGATGCAAACGAGGAAATATCAGCAGGGTCGTGTTAGCTCAGTACTGAGCTTTTACACAGCCTGCTGAGCATCTTCCAGCCAAACACAGTAGAGTATATTAAGATTCTACTTGACTATGCATGAACGAGTACATTTTCAGGACAGATAGCGCCAAAGCACCAACTCCACCTCTGAGATGACTTCTAATGCCATCAGGGGATGATCTGAAACACTGAACAGTTTCCTACCTTCATCGTACTAGGAGGATGGTGCTCTTAGGCCATCAATGCAGAGGCAAGCAAGGGAGCAAAAAACCCCTGCTTCAGCAGCTGCTGGCTTATACTAATCTGTGTGACTTAGCACGGAGATGCGCCAGGAGCACAGCTATATATATATATATATATATATATATACACAGCTGCATTTACCATGTCTAACTAGAATGTAGTGACCAGAATCTCAGCTTGTACTAACCTAGCTTTTCTTCCTGGAAGTGTGAGCATTTGCCAATGGTGACAATGCAAGAGAGTGACAAGAACTTGAACATTTCCTTAAACCAAACAGCTTTGATGTACTTTGTGGATGGACCAACTATGCGCTATCATACCTCTCAAGCATGTGACAGTGACATGCTTTGCCTTACCTCAGGGTCAACAGCATAACTGTGCTAACATGTCTTGGAGTTGTTCTGCCTGTGCCAGGTATTTCAGAGAAATGCAGGGAGGAAGTCAAACCACCACAACAGATCCCACCTTTGTACACGTCCAACATTAAGAAATCATGTTGAGACATCAACTTTTCACATTCGTTCAGGTTGTTACCAAGTCTTTGAGTTTCACTTTCAGTTTTGGCTTCCAACGAGTCTAAAATGATGGAACTGAGACTTGAATTGAAATCTGAGCATTTTGATGGACGAATGGACAAGTCTAAAATGACCAGGCAGCCAGCTGTCACATGTCATTATTGAGCCAAAGGCAAAACTACGATTTGTGCAGCAGCACCAGCAGAAAATGGCAAAACGGTCACAAACTGTGTAAGTTTTGCCTCAAACTTGCTTAAGGCCATTGGATATGAACCCTGAATTATCAAAGTATTTCAAAGGATTAACTAGGGCTATAGTTAACATTTTCAAGACGGTGGAAAATTGCATTATATTTGCCATGGACATAAGAAAATACCTGAAGTAGAACAAAAATTGTCAGGGTGCAAAATCACATTGGTAAAAGTTTTAAATTATCCATTAAGTTCTTTCAAGTAACTTGACATTTTAGAGGATAGGCATTATAATTGTAGTTGTGCACTGGCAAACTGCCAGGGTAAAAATCAAAGGAAGGGAAGTGTTACTATTTTATTTTTCTAAAAACTTAATTGAAAAATGTTGCTGAAAAAGTGCATCAAATCTGTCAGCACTTTAAAAAAAAATGCTGCATGTTTCTCCATATATTGTTCTGCTGCTGATGAGTCAGGGAGAGATCAAGATGAATGCCCTCATAGATGCTAAATAGTACAACATGATCCTCTTTGAAGTTACCTTTCTTGCTGAGGTGTATGTATGTTGAAGTACCTCTGTATATACTACAAACGGAGCAGAGTACTTCCAGAACTCGTGATCTGAGTTCCATAACAAGCAAGGCACCTTGTTGCGATAACGTTAAGTTTCCCCAGTGTCTTAAGTGTGAAAAACCGCAACACAATTGATCACATGGAATTTTAAGCATCTGTTCATTTTCACTTTTAGGATAGTGATAGGAAAAAGGACTGAATTTCCTTTGAAGTGCTTAACAGGTCTGACTCATGGAACTAACCATCCTTGAATATTACAACTATTAAATTAGCAAGACTTTGACAGATCCAATGACTTCCTCAAATTGCTGTTTGGTGTAGATAAAATATGCTGAGAATAATGTACCTGTATTCTGGGATCCATTCCATGATTGCAACCAGACAATTTAATGGAGTTACATCATGGTTGAATTATAAATATTAATCATCTATAGAACAACTCCAGTAAGTTATCTGTTGAAAAAGAAATGCTTCTTAAGGGATATAGCTTCTCTATAGATACACAGCTGGTTTTATTAAGTATTAGTAGAAAAAAACCACAGGAATTTCTCTCAAATGCTAGTCCAGAAAATAATCCATTATTTTGTGCACACAGTATTTATATATTTCAAATTAAAAACTGCAAAGAAAATTACAAGAAAAATAAACCCAAACTATATTTGTAAAAAAGCGCATTCTTTCATATGTGTAACAGCGGAAACAGAAAGGACATCACATATCACTTTGCTCTTATATATCTTGAATTCTTAGCCATCGAGGGTCACTGTCGTACTGAGATTTCCCAACCGTCTCCTGCTTTGGGAAAGCTGTCCTCCAGTGCAGTACTGACATGGTTTAGTGTCCTGGTGCATACACAGCACAACTGTTACAACCACTGTTTTCCTACCTTTATACTCCCAATTACATATATATTTTTATTAACATTCATTTATAAGATAGGCTTCTTAGCACAATATGTCTTTTGACACAGTATTTAAAATAGATTTGTTTTAAAGTCATTAAGGTGTATGTGGACAGTATATAGAATATGCAAATTCTCTTAAACTGAAAATAAATTCTTGTGAAGTATTTACAACATCAGTGCACATAACAGAGTTGATGTATATGGAGCCAGGGCTGGAAGGACAGTTTGTATGCCTTCAGAGAAAATGCATCAAATGTTTTCAACGTTAGCATTTTGAGTAAGAGTTAAAAATGGACACACAACGTGATACTTTGTGACACTCTAGGAAAAAAAAAAGCCAAACCCAAAACATTTGTTGCAATCTCACATCTAACAAATTACTGAAATATCTGGAATCTAATTTAATGGTTACAAAGTTACCTGCTGATGAAAATTTCCTGGTTTATGTTCTGGTTAGAAAAAGTACTGAGATATTTCTTGGGAAGGCAAAAGCTTCGTCTCTATTTCTTTGTTAACACTTTGCAAGGTAATGGAAGACAATACTTCATACTACAGGCAAAACTCTCATTTTAGCAAGAAATATATGCTTGCGCGTATGCTTTAAAAGCTAGGCAACAAACAACGGAAGACAGTTTACATTTTTGGTTTTTTTATAAATGTAATAAAATCATATTTTGAAAGACATAAACCAAACTGTTAAAGTTGCTTTGGGCAGTGAGCTGTAGTGACTTATTTCCTTAGCTTTAAAAACGGTATGTTTGCTTTATCAAAAGGGTAGACAAGTGTGAATTTGGGATTTTTGTATCCTGCCATGGATTATCACATTTCCCTCCTTTTCACATCCCTTTCCCCTTTAGATCTGTATCACAACCACTGGTCTGCTCACGACCAGGGCCTGAGTGTGCGTCCCTCTGCAGCAGTCCAGGGAGTGTACCATGCTCAGGTTGTGTTGGCAACCAGGCGAGCAACCCCTCTGCAGCTTTCCCAGCTCTGGCGAGCTGAGACACCAACACCAGAAGCACACTTCTGACAAAATCTCACTTGGTGTAAATTGGCAATGAACCGCTGGTTCCATGGAGCTATGCTAGTATGCACCAGGGAAGAAGCTGAACCTTGAACTGACAAAAAAACCCCCACAAAACCGATGTTTTATTGTGTTTAGGAAACATAACCGTCGGATTTTGGAGCCAGTAGGAAAATTATTATGCATTATTAAAACTAAAATTACTAAATTAAAATGCCTATGGGCAATTCTTTATTCTTCCATGAGTTATTAGACTCAGTTTTTGTGAATAATAGAATAAAAGCTGAAAACATTGCTTCTCCCCAGAAAGGGTCACCCCCACCTCGCTGTGCCTCGACCTGACGGTGGTGCCTGACCTGGAGACCCACATCCATGCCCAGGCTCCCCGGGGAGGATGGTGAAGCCTGCTGACAAGTCTGAGTCCTAAAGAAAGCTGTGGCCTGTCAACTCTAAGTTTCAGGTTTTCAGCCAGATACTAGTGTCAATTTTCAGATCTCACTGATCTGACCAACTCGTAAGTGTGGAGGAATAAATGGTCTGGAGCTCATAAAGCACCGAATCCACCATGCTTCTAACACTCACACATGCTGATACTCTTACAAAGGGTCTTCTGAAGTATTGTATTACGTGGCCTTTTAATTGGGTTCATTTGCAAGAAAACCAACTCATGCTGCTTTGATTATTTTTTCTAAAAGTACATATTGTAATTTTCCGAAACTTAGATACATCTTACTGGTGGATATTCCCATTAGAAGTAAGGCACAACTGTTACCACGTATCTAATTCTGAAGTCCCAGATTTGAGTGCTAAAACAGAAGCCAGACTTAAGTGCCACAGCGCCTAGGGTGTGAATATAAAAAATAAAAATTGCATAGCCCGTTGTTATCAGGAAAACTAAAGCTTAATCAGAATTTGTGTGCAAACTTCTGTGCTTTTTCCTTTTGGTTTTATGTAGTCAAGGCCACTTGCCCTTTACCGTTACTTAGAATTTTTCAAGTTCTAGCTACAAGTTTTCACTAGATGGCAGGATTCCACTGTCATCTATTATCAGTGGCTCGCAAAGCAACAGTTGCCCATCGGTAGGAAAAAAATTTAAACATGTTCAAGTTTTTCAAAATATAAAAACAAGCAAAAAAAACTTAACAGTAATAGGAAAAATACATACACTCAATAAATCATAGATCTGTTACCGAATATGCTTAATATTATGGGCTGGAAATCATTTAAAATAATAGAGAAAGATTTTTACTTGACAGAGGAACTAAACTTTCTTTTATAAATGAGGCAGATACACCATTTCTGCTATTTGTGCAAAAGTTAAGTGATCCAGTAAATTAAACTAATTAATAAATATATTGACTGCTTAAGAAAGTTAGAGTTTAAATAGCTAAACTACTGAGCTAACATACTATATCAAAGTACAAAAAACTTAACACTTAATGTACTGGATTACTAAGATACTAAAAGGTGATAAGATACATTTTAATCTCCCTCCTTCTATTTAACGAGGCAGAATTCATTGTACGATGATCAGTCCCAGTATCATTTCAGCAAGTGGTATTTTGCTGACCTCAGAGCTCTGGACACAATTTGTCCCTCTTGTCTAGGAGAGCAGAACGCAGCCCCATAGGGTTACATAAGCCTTAATAACTGTGACAAATCTTCATTGTTGCACCAGTGGAGAAGCTGTTGCAATGGAGTGAGAACTGATTTCTAACGAAACTACTTTTTAACTATTATTTTTTGCACCTGGGAGTTAAGAATTCTTATTTTTTAATATATTCTGAATTTCTGCTCTCTGGTTTGCTCTCATTTTATACATGAAGATAATTTATGAAGTGTTCAGTAATTTCCAGTGTTGCTCATGAAATATAAGAGGGAATGTTTGGCATTTATTAAAGCTGCTTCTAAGACTGACTAAGTTTCCAAAACCAGAGATAACTCAGCATAATGCTTTCCAGGATTCCCAAAATAGCAAGAACATTTTTCTCATGATAAAACTGTATTTATTCTGTGCCTAGAGTAGAAAAAGTATCATAAATAAATGACTGAAACAGCATTTCCTAATATGAGATTCAGTTTTGCGACACGCTGAGCATTCAAAACCATACAGTGAATCAAACAGGAACTGAAAGGCATACTTTGTTACACAGCTTCAAACCGTAAACATTTATGAAAATGTTTGCAATATTTGCAAGCTACCAAAAAGTAAATCGTTCCTTTTTACTGACACAAACATAATCAGCACCTGTAGAATTTCTGTAAAACACGTTAGCAAATTTAAACAAGCATCACAGTAAGATCCATACCAACCACTTCACTGGAAGCAGTATATATTTAAACAAACTATTCTCTTCACTCGTGTTCACAAAACACCGATAACATCTTTCTCTCATGATCCTACCTTGGCGATTTGCAAAGGCTGCTTTTGCTCCTTGCCACCTTGCAATCTAAAGCCCCAAGGCGCCCCTCCACTCATAGCAATGCAGAGATAATCCCCTGTGCCCATTTTCCCGGTGCAGTTAGGCAGCATTCATTTACAGGAGAACATGAACAATTTGTCTTGCAGATGTTCAGCGAGCTGGAGATTTGTCTGCCAGGCAGAGCTGGAGACCCAGAGCACCACACTGTTGCTGCTGCTGTGTACTGCACTAGCAAATGTAGTCATTCAGAAGAACGTAAGCGCTCCCTCAGATGAAGGGCACAGCCCACTCTTTCGTCAGATTTCTATGCTCAACCCACCTTCAAAGTAAAGTAAGTAATGTTGAGGAAATGCACACAAAGAGACTCAGCCATGAGGCAGAAAAGGCTGTATTTGAACACGACTCTCATGACAGCTAAATCAAAACAACAGCAAAAAGAAGTGCACATTTCCCAGTGACTATTTAGGACTTAAGTTTACTTTAGTAAATGGTGCCAGACGATTTAAACTCTCATTTACCCGTTTCATGCACTCATACTCGGAACAAAGAAGAAAGCAGAATCTCGAGTCCTCTGCAGTCCTCGAGCAGAATCATGTACATCCTCTGAATAACTGACACACTTTGATTGAACTAGGCTTATGAATTTCATCTCTACCCTGCATGCACTTTCTGTAACACTGCAGGTATTAAAAAAAAAATTAGAAAGAAGAAAAGCTTTATAATTTTCCTGTCTTGGAATTGCTTCTCCTGCTGCTTCTCTCTAATCAAAGTATAGTTGAATGTGCACTGCTATTTAGCAATGATCTGGATTATTACTGGACCCTAATAATACCTATGATATGCAGCCCGTTGCTTTTCGTACCAGAGAGGTGAAGAATTAGTGGAATGAAGTATCAGATTTCCCTACTGATGCTATCAATGGATGATTTGCATTCTGTCATTAAAGGGAAACCTTACTATAAGCATGAAGAGAAAATAAAAAGAGTCAATGGGAAGTTAGGTACAAGACCTGGGCCCAGTTCTGTTTCCCATTGTTGACCTGAGGTTAACGTAGACTGTAAACAGCAGAGTTCCTCCAGGTCAAACTGGAGCAGTTTAAGAGGTGACTTTCTTCAGCATGGGATGAATATTTCCCTAGCTGAGTGTTAACAACTGACAGCGTAAGTGCTCCTACTCACCTCCGCCCAAAGTCAGTTCACTTGGCTTAAATCACATTGCATTTTTGAACTAAGCTGGTTCTAAAGGATGGGTGGGCAGAAACGTATTTAACAGCTAGATTAGTTTCTGAAACA
>JAAGNO010018008.1:36892-52082 GCA_033439905.1 Ceryle rudis
ATCAGATTTCCCTACTGATGCTATCAATGGATGATTTGCATTCTGTCATTAAAGGGAAACCTTACTATAAGCATGAAAAGAAAATAAAAAGAGTCAATGGGAAGTTAGGTACAAGACCTGGGCCCAGTTCCGTTTCCCGTTGTTGACCTGAGGTAACGTAGACTGTAAACAGCAGAGTTCCTCCAGGTCAAACTGGAGCAGTTTAAGAGGTGACGTTCTTCAGCATGGGATGAATATTTCCCTAGCTGAGTGTTAACAACTGACAGCGTAAGTGCTCCTACTCACCTCTGCCCAAAGTCAGTTCACTTGGCTTAAATCACAATGCATTTTTGAACTAAGCTGGTTCTAAAGGATGGGTGGGCAGAAACGTATTTAACAGCTAGATTAGTTTCTGAAACAAACACCTCTTGCTTTGAGACCCAGGTTACTAGGGATTGATGTCAGATTCCCACAGCCTAAGTGCCACTGATGTCCTTGTTTTCAGTTGGCTGGTTCTTGGTCTTCAGAGATGTGAGGGCAACAGGAAGCATTCAGCGTTGAAGTTACGTGACTTCGTAGCTGGTAACCACTGAGGCTTTAAACCTAAGCCTGTGTGTCTGACAATTAAGTGTCCCTGGAGTGATGCTTCCTTACTCTACAGCAATGTTCTTTAAAGACCATTTAGGCAAAATATCAAGGTAGAGACAGGTTCTTCTGTTAAGCTGAAATATGACAGCTGGAAAAAGTAGAAAGGCTTTTAGGTGCTTGATCACTTCATCAGGCATCTGAAGACACTAAGGTAACCCAAAGAGTGGGTGGACACCAGTTTCCTAATCAAAGAGAGGAAGATTTCACTCTCTAAATATCAAGATGTAATGGGAGGAATAACAGTGCTTTCTTTATTGACTATGAGTCAAAGGCTCTGGAGAAGCAGAACAATCACAACTTGCCATATAAGTAAATACTTAAGAAAAACACTGTCAGAGAAGCCATACTCAGAAAGGGAATAGTCTTTAAAGGAACTTTGCTAGACAACTTCTGAGTGAAGACAGCTCACTGCTTCTTATTATTTTGTGCAGTGTTGATTTGTTGCTATAGCAGATGATTTTTTAGTCTTTCCCTAGGCAGAATCTTGCTTAAAACAAAATTCCCCCCCTTTTCCCTAACGATGCATGTTTTATAGATACTTTTATGACAATAAAAATTCTTTGTTACAAAGCTGCAAAAAGTGCCCTATGACACTCTGATAAATTAGGGGTTTTTTAAGAAGAATGAATCATGTAACTATCAGCCCTTCAAAAGTTATATACTTGTGATGAAATTTGTATGTTTAATTACTGTTAGGGTTTCTTGAACTTGTATTAGGCTCTCTTTTATCATTTTGGTAAAAAGGAATAATCAAATCATTAAAAAGGAATAATCAGATCTGATCTTCGTTTCTGAACTTCTTCAGATACTTATTATAGAAAACAAGCTCAGGAGAAACACCCCTGCGTTTAGATGGTCATATATTTGATGGAAATTTATACCAGATATAGATGCTTCTGTCTTCTTTAACTATGTAACAGAACTGTGTGAAATGGTAAAACGGAACAATCTTGTTCAGTCATTGCTCACCTGAAAAAATAACCAGTCAGAACACCGAAATCTGTTTGATGTTGTTGTATGACATAGATGAAATGTCTCCGTACAGCTCCTGAAGTATCACTAGTAGGTGTTGCCTGAAGTTAATCCCCTACCATTTATGTGATGTCCTCAGTGCAGAAGAGCAGAGAGGAGCACTTTATATTTGATTGTGTCATAGCAAAAGACATAGCAAAATCATGCCAATGGTTTGGGCTAAAATCACCTTGTAAAACCTTAGAGAAATTTCTCTTAGAAGTAAAATTAAGAGTTGTCTTCAACACTGTGAGCTATTTTTTCGTACGCTTAAAGTTGAATGTTTTAGTGTTTGTTTAATGTTCTGCTGGCTTCTGATCCGTGAGATCTACACGGTGCTCTAGAAATTACATAATCTTGTGGAAGTGATGTCAACAACAGAAAACATCATTGGTACTGTAAGATCTCTTCTCTCCAAAGAAAAAACGTCTTTTTTTTTTTTTTTTTTCTGCTGAGTTTACATATATATATTGTATAGTACTAATTACTCCAGAACAAGTTGTGACAAGAATGTAGTATTTAAAAAAAAAAAAGAAACAAAATACCCCCAAAGTCTTTAACCTAAGAGTAACCCGGTATAATGACAAAGCTTTGGGCATGTTTAAACCTGGTACATTTAAACTGATACTGGAGTCTGCTAAAACTGGCAAGAATTGTGGTTCTGACAGAAGAGCAAAGCGAGGAAAAACAACTTTTTTTCTAGGCGGTATGTTGAGGAGGTTTTATAACAGCAATTCAAACAAACGGTTGCTTCTTCTTTCTTCTGAGAGAGAATTTTTGCTTACTCTGCAGTAAGAAAAACATCTGAAGTGTGTGATTAAACTATTCCCATGACAGGGAGACCCAAAGCTTCCTATATTCTCATCTAACAAATAATACCCCATAGGCATTAACAACTCCCATTTGCTTTATATGACTTTCTTAAATGCTTATGCTGCAGCATATCTTGCTTTTTAATACTAGTCTTATCTTGTACATTCTCTGCATCCTTTGGGATTTCTAAACACTGGTCAGAAACGGGATATCTTGATAAAAGTGGAGTCATTCGTGGGGTTTATGGCAGTTTGGTCTCTGTGGTCTCTATAGCATAAATAAATTGCATAAATTCTGAGATATTTTTTGAAACCCACTGAAAAAGGTAAGGCTAAGGGTAGCCCCATCCGCTTAACCACTGCCACCACCTCCATCGTTCCACTAAAGCCTAAAGATCCAATTCTAGGCAACAAGCTGATAAAAATTTTATGTCACAAAACATAACATTGTAAACTCGGCATATGGCAAATGCCAGAACTCACCCAACATCTCTCTGTGCCCAAATACAGGTAAAGCTTTGGCTTGAATCTCATCTACTATGATGAGATCTGTTTGAAAAAAATAATCCAGGTGAAACCCCTACCTGCTCATCTGCTTTCAAGAACTGCAAAATCTAGCCCATCAGTGTTCATGAGCTGTGATAAACTAAGGAATAGCCGTACTTAGACCACAGTGAGGTCATCTGCCCTAAAATGTTCTCTTTGACAGTGGGCATTTGCTTAGGAAAAAGAATAAGAACACAGAAAATGCAGACTGCTTTCCTCAGGCAGCCTCCAGTGACTTCCACTCAAACTCCCTCATCTGGATGCAGTTCCTCCGTATTTAGTAAGGGTTATGAATTTCTGTTCCATGAACTTTTCCATGTGATTTCCTTGAGCCCTCATAACTTTTAGTATCTGTAGCTAATCCTAGGAAGTCGTGCCTAACTGAATTGTGACATAATCACCTTTTCTTTGAATCTGTATCCTACAGGTTGGTTTGATAGCCCCTGCTTCTTGGATCAGAGGAAACTGTGACCAACCAATCTCCAGCCACACTTTTCAGGCACTTATAGACCTCTTACACACCCATTTCAGTCATCTCAGTCATCAAGGTAAGAAGAAAGGAATTCTTTATGCAGAAGCTGTGTCATACCTTTCATTTTCCTTGTTACCTTTCTCTACGTCGTCTATAGTTCTTATAGTCGTCTATAGTCTTATAGTTCCTTTTTAAAACGGGGGCCTAGAACCGCCCCCCCCCCCCTTTCAGACTGCAGACAAAGTTGGGATTTATACTGTAACATGAAGATATCACCTATTTCGTTCTCTAGTTACTAACTCAAACATTGCTAACACCTGATTGGCTTTTTCAGTCGCTGCCGAGTTGATGTTTTCATGGAACTATCTTTTAAAATCTTAAAATCTTGCCTGATGATAGTCACTTCAAAGCTCATTGTTTTATACATGAATTAATGGGTTTTCCCCAATCTGCATTACCTTATACTTCTAAGCCATGTTATGGTATGGCTGCTTAGTTTTCTTAAAAGCCTTTGGTGAAGGAATTTGTTGAAAGCCTTTTGTAAATCCAAGATCAATCAGATCACCCTTATCCACGTGTTTTTTTGATCCCCTCAAAGGACTGCCTTATGTTTGTGAGGCAGGACTTCCTTTTATGAAAACCTTTTTAACTCTTCCCAGAGAAGTCATATTTATCCAGATGTCCACTGTTCCTTATTATAGTTTCCCCCTGTTTATTTTGTATAGATATCGGGCTGACAGGCCTGTTTTCTGAATCTCTCTTGGAACACTGCTGTTAAAAAATGGCACTCTTCAATCTCAGGTAGCAGCAATTTCTGCCTTGAATTCCTTTAAAGCTCTGCGCAGTCTTGGTGACTACTTTTTAATATTATTTGCCTCATGTACTTTCTCTTGCCTATATATATTCTTTTCTTATTTTAATAAACATTTATGGTTCTTAATAGTTTTCCTGTAAGTGGGCTATCTAAAACCCAATTTTAATCAAGTAGTTCTGTAGCCGAGTTCAGAAAACATTCTACAAATGTGAGAAGTAAGACATATGTTCATCTTCCAGTCATCAAGAAAAGAAAAGCTGTCATTTCGCCTACAGTTTCCTACAATAGTGTCCTAGGTCTGTGGATTCTTTAAAAATGCAAACCTTTCCACCCATTCCTTAGTAATGAGGAAGAGAGAGAGGGAAAGGGGATATCATGATCTCTAATTTATGGGCAGCATTTTACTGCTGTAAATACCCAGATGGTCTGATTTCCTCCTTTTTGTGCATTTCGTTTTCTTTCCTATCAGATTTTTTTCACATAAAATCAACATAATCTAGCTCCCTAAAAGTGCCTATTGTAACAGCATACTAGTAGATTCTAACTGTATCATCTGTAAACAATTTAATAAACACCCTATTTATTGTAGGAAGTGATTTTAGCCAAATGGGAAAATCAGCAGGGGAAAAAACAGGAAAACAACCATTTGACAGTGCTTTTTTAATTACATGGGGAAAACCCACTTGTAAATATATAGGTAGTTTAATGGAGCAAAAGATAAAATCAGAGCCATGCCATTTAAGAAAACATGACATGGAGTCTCTTGAACTGAACTGGAAATGGCCCCTTCAAATATATCCCTTCAAATCAAATTTTTTTTTGAAAGTGGCTTCTGCAAGCTGGGTAATGTAAAGCAACATCACACTGTTATTGTCCCAAATCATTGCTTGATAACATTCCTTGTTTTGTAGTAGTACAACTCAGTAGTTGCATAAGGTAAAAGCAAATTTTGAAGGCAAAACTAAACATATTTCTCCCAAACCTTAAAGAAGAAGAAAAACACATTTCTACTTAATTCCTACCCTTCATTCTTGTTCTCCTGACTTTAGAAGCAACAAGGAACAGAGCCACATGGAAAGGATTTAATTTTCAAAAAAGGTATAAAACGACAGACAAAGGGAATGAAATATATTGATGGAATGTTCAAATGCACAGTTCCAGCTAACATTCACTAAAGCTGATTGCTCTTCATTTTTCCCATCAAATTTCTCCTGTCCTACAAGAGAAATTAATAGAATCCAGATGTTTTGAGCTAAAGAGGGTTTGCTGACTGAAAGTACAGACATGAAGTGGTAAAGGTGCTAAAAAGCAGTAATACCAAGTCCTTAGTGAAGAGAACAGAAGTGAAAAATAGAAGTCGTAGATAATTATTAGTTACCTCTAAGGCCGGGCAGAAGAGCTCTCACAAAAGGCATGAACAGTTCCTCACCAGGAGAGGTAGAAGCTTCAATTTTAATTCCTAATGTGGATTATTAATAATCCAACTCTGTGATGGGTTGGAATTTTAGAACTAGTCCTGCTTTGCTTTTTTTCCAAGTTTCAAGACTGGCAAATGAAGTGTAGTTGAAGAAGTGGAAGACTGTACCCAGTCTGACTCTGGTGTGAGGATCCACTTTCTCAGAAACATAAAATGATGTTTTAGAATCTGAGATAATTCTTTCTCTAAGTGGAAATACAAAGGGTTGCACTTCTGTCAAAGAAGTTCTGAAAAGACTGTGGTTCTGCAAACTGCCAAGTGTAAGGGGTAATGCAAGACAGCGCTCAACCACGCTTCTCTTGAAGGAGGAAAGTCATTTGCTGTTGTTCTCTGCTGGGAACAAATTACCCAAATTACCTCATGTCTATGCCACTTAAAAACAAAGTTTCACATTCAGGAAGAGTCAAATTTCTACCTGTTTATCTTGCCCCTACCTCTTTGTTCCCTGTCATGTTCTTAGCAGGTTGAATAATAGCATCTCTAGCCACAAGTAGGAGTTTATTAATGCAGGGAGCCCATGCAGAGACATGAGAACTCTGTTTCTTCTCATGGTAGGCTCTAGCATCAGTAACAATCATTCCTTTTGTTGTTAAGTGTATCTCTGTGAGTCCTGAGCTGATTGCACATGCAGTTAGTAACAGGCATTGCTATTTAACAGATTTGTTTGTTACATCACACTCCCAGCATCTATATAAGGTACACTGAGAAGACAACGTAAGTCAGCTGAAGATGTGAAGCTTGCCATGTCACTACCAGGAGGGTATGTCTCAGCCCTTACATTAGTGGGTGTCATCCTAGGTGCTTTTAATGGCTTTATCATTATGGTTTTAGGTTCTAGTGTAGGAAAAAACCAAAACAGGATAAAGAATCCATTTTCCTCCAAAACACAGTAACAACCCTTGGGCATTACTGATTGATAACACATAAGTAGAAATTCACACAGAGAGAGTTTCCCTGTAACTCTACAATTCATCATGTCAAGATGTAGACTAATGAAGCTCAGCTCTCTAATATGCATAAGCCTAGGTGGCAACATATCACAGGCCCTCTGTAGTCCTGTCACCATTAAACACAGTGCGTAAAAATATATGGATAACTCAAGTAAGGAGCCAAGAGTTTTGGGAAGAGAACTCCAATGTTTCTTTGGTGTTTGTCCTACCTGTTTCTACCACAGCCAGTCCCAGATACTCAGGAAATACCTTCCTGAACTACTGGCTGAAAAGAAATAGACTTTTTTTTTTTTTTTTTTTCTTTGTGGACTCTCGAAGATTTTTGAGAAGGCTTTTGAGATTCCAGGTGTGCACACATGGCTCCACACGTCCCAGCTGCACACTTCAACAGGAGCTTCCTTTCTTTCTCCCACTCCTCCTTCTGGGTCAGGCAATTTGGAAGTATAGGTGGTCAGAAAGAACTGGCCTTGGGAAAAGGGCCAGTAAAATATATGAAAAGACCAACATTTCAGGATGTGTCCAAGAATCAATATGCAAAAGAGCTGTAAAGCCTATGAAGGCTCCCTGAGATTTTCTTGTGAGGAAAAAGTATAACACATTCACTGCAAGATTTGTGAACATGGAAAAAATGTTAGGAGACTGGAATAACTACCTGTTTCTTGTTAATCTTGAAGTAAGGGATTGGGCTAGAATTCATGTTTCCAGGTGTCATTCCACTGCTGGTTTTACTTATCACTGTGTTTTAGCAAGTAAGAACTAATTTTCTTTTGGGATTTAGGGAGACTCTTAGGTGTATATCTCCATTCCATTTTGATGCCCAGGAGATGGGATGACTACATTTTTGGCTTCAGTAGTTGGGAAAATTCTGATAAAAGATTCTAGGATTAAAAGAAAACGCTTTATGTGGTATTTGCTTTCTGGTTTTGGCAGGGAAAGGTTGCATCAGATTCTTGTTAATAGAGCCTACAGGAATCAAAATTTCTTTTCTGTGCCAAAGCTTTTGAGTCTCGAATGGAACATGCATGTAAGTAGGCGTTCTGTGTTCCTCACCTCTGCCATAATGGTTGACATTGCTCTTTGAGTTGTCATTTAAAGGTGGCAGCTAAGTAACACAACACCTTTTTTCTATCTGTTCATCTTAGACAGACAGCTTTTATGATCCCCCCTTCCTACTGAAAGAGCCCAGTGCAAACATTTCATGCCTACTTACTGGGCTAAACAAATATACCACGATAAGCTCTTGCCCGATGTACTACAGTAAAATGAATCAAGAGTATATTGTTAGAAAATATGGTTTTATCATAGCTGAGCTGTGAGTGAGGCCCAAATAGTCTGCTGAATTTTGAATTGAGGGCTTAGTGTGGAGTTGAAGATTGAAGAGATCTTGAAGATTTAACATTAGCCTGATGAATGCTCACCTGCATCAAATTTCACCTTTTAAATTTTGTTTCTTGTTAGCTAGCATAAAAGTGATTAACTCCCTTGGACTTGTTGCTTTTAAAGAGCAAAATGACTGATTACATGAATGGCCACAGTCCAGCATAAAAATCAACTATTTTTGCATTGCAATTTAAAGCAGGTATTGTTTGTCACTTGAAAGGCTCATGAGATTGAGTTTATCAGTACTGAAAACAAGAATGGGAGAGGCAGAGGAACAACTGAGTTAGTTATAATACATTCAGGAAACTTGGGTTCTATGTTTACGCTTGCAAAATCACAATTAATTTTTAGTCTGGGCCTGTAAAATGGGAAAAATGACCACTACACAGCGTAACCTTAAGATACCTGCTTGAACTTCTGAAAATCTCCATTTGATAGTTTGAATCTTTGTGTAGTACCCCGTTCTTCCCTCTTCCCTACTACAAAATAAGCTGTAAGATTTGTAAAGCAGTTTCTAACGCTCACTTCACAAATACAGTGAAGTATGTTGTCCAGCATCTGCCCCAGCGAGTCCGATGTTAGTGGTTCGAGCTACAGCATCTAGCAAAAGGACAGTGAATAAAAAGTTGCTATGGCATCAAGTTACGGCAGTGTAAGGCTGACAGCATTGCTGGCTGCTTGCGGCTGGATGGTTCTGTTTAGAACTTTACCAGAGAAACAGTAACAACAAAGATGATACAAAGACCTCTCTGCATGAAAACTTACCTCCCATGCAAGTAACTGCAGTAGATTAAGAATCAATCCATATATCTTCATTCCTGGCTATAGGAACAAGAATTCCAACTCTCTGCTTTGATAAGTAATTCCTTTCCAAAGGGAGCAGATTATATTAGAAAAGCCTGCCCTACAAAAACACCTTGATGTTTAACCCCTGCTGATCCTACATGCTTGCCAGTTTCCAGATTTCTCTGTTCTTTTGGTCTTTGGTAGAGGCTTCTGCTTTTGGTGATAACCTGCTGTTTGGCTGGTGTTTCATACGGAACTGCCAGATTTCCAGACAACTGCCAATGTCTGCAAATCCTGAACCAAGAGTTTTTTGTGCCTTCACAGAGGAAATCTAGTATGTGTGCCATGACACCAAGCATGATGTAGAATTTTCCTCCTGTCCTTTGTTATTTTCATGCCAACTGCACCTTCTATTCCTTTGTTGCATCTATCATATACAAATAATGTGATAGATCTTTTATGATTTAAAACTGATGATTATTTTTGTTGATGACGGAGAAGGCATCAATTAGTTTGTAGTAAAAGTATTCAAATAGCACAAAACAAGTATTTTGAACAATGTGCTTTGACATCTTTGACAGAGGTGCTTTGCTGGTATGTGGTATCTCTGTTATCTTTCCATGCTCAGGTAGACTTTTACTTCTGCATTGCTGGTGGTGTAAAAGAAGCACAGTGAATGTGAGTGCAAAGAAACATAAATATAATTGTATCTTAAGTAATTTCATTTTGAAATGCAACAGATTTGTGCAACGGTTAGAAGTATTTGTCAGTACTGATGAACAGAAACCAACTTACCCTGTTTGTGATATCAACTGATCAGAGGAAGGAAATAACATCAGATGAGTTGCAGTAGACAATCAATTATAAGGAACAAATATGACTTACTAGAAGCAGGACTATACTCACAGTTTGTTGAATGATCACTAGCACTGTCTGAAATACAACTGCATTAATAACTGCACAAATAAGAAAATCCCGCTGTAAATTCATCCCATATCTTCCGATGAGGAAACTGAGTAAATCAATCGGATAGCTAGTTTGCTATGAAGGGTTAACTCAGATACCTTTTTTTTAAAAAAAAAAAAAAATTACAGTAAGCCTATTTGAATACTCTTCTACAGCAAGACTCCACTAACACATCAGAAATTTTATACATGAGCAGGAAACATAAAATAAAAGCCAGTGAAAGTAAAGCTACTTCAGGCGCTTTTGAATGTAAAAGTGAAATATATCTAAGTTTAAGAAATTTCATACATTGAGCAAACAAACACAGAAAGGATCATATAACTTTCTCTGTCCTTTCTCAGACTGATGGCTTAATGTTTATCCACAGTTCTTTACATATATACATTATTCATTAGATTCTAAGTTCTCATCTTTGTTTTTATGTTACGGTTTGTTCTGTGGCGATTATAGTGGAGTAATCGAGTCTTGGGGTTTTTTTTTCTTTAAGAACTGGTAGTGCAATCTTCCACTCTCATGCATCTTAGACAGTACTAAATTAATTTAAAAAGATAATTGAAATTCCCCAACTGAAACGTCACAGCGGATTTCTCAGAACACCGTATCTGTGTCCAGTAAATGTTCCAGATCGAGTTGCCAGAATGTTGATTTCATTAGAAAACCAAAATAGCAACAATCGGTGAGAGTAAGCAGAGGAGCCTCACAGTTTGCAGATACTGAAAAATCTAGAGGCTTGACCAGGCCAGAAAGCCTTTTTTAAAGAAAGCAGCCACAGTCAGTTTTCTAAAGCATGTTTGCTTTTGTAATGCATGACTTACATAGAACTTATCACATGTGGACCATAGACATTTTATAACTTCTGTTTTACTGAGTTTCAGGAAAGAAAGTGTTTTTACCTAATCGGGACCAACCTAACAAGAAATTAGGACCTTGGCTTTAAGGCAAATGCCCTTTTCACAAGAGTCAGAGTCTCTCCTAGGCAAATAATAGCATTAAATACTCTTTCTCTTGCGTATCATTTTTCTTCCCCAAATATATTTTTTTGCTTTGCAAATATGCCAGTAAATCTCACCAACACTCTCCAAGGTAGGGAATGAGTGTCCTCTATGGTGGTAGGGTTTTGTCCTCTGTTTGGGGGAGTTAGGCACCATGAAGACAAAAGGGTCTATCATTGTGGGCTTACCAGCTGCCATTGATGTTTCGAAGGGTTGGGGCAGGGAAGGAGTGATGCATTCCCAGTCCTTCCTCTCCTCTGCAGGGTATCACGAAATGCGGCCATTTCTAGGGAGGAAGGATGCAGCTGTTCTAAAGCTACCAGCGGGGATACAAATGCAACAAAACTGCCCAGTTCACAGCAGGGGAGAGACGGTAATATTAGGTCTAAATGAAATTGCAGATGAATTCAGACAGACAGAATATAAATTTATGAATTGCCATTAGATTTACACCCCTAGTCTAAAAATATTTTGGAAACTTCAGCGAGTGCAGGAGCACTTTGTGCGTGATAAGCTGAAAGCAGGCTGAGCAGTAGAACCATCGCTGTGGTCAGTACACAGAAGGAGGGAAAAGGGAGAACCACTTGCATGATCTGCGTGCCCAGCAATCCCTAATTGCATCCCAATGGCTCCACTGACTGGCCAGGCCCCAGTTTAGTTCTGGGTACTCTGATGCACTACCTGCTAAATTACTGTCTGATCTTGCAAAAAATAAAAATGGTAAGGAATTAATTCATCCTTTATTGTGGCCCCATGGGTGAGCTGGAACGGAACTAGGGGACAGTGGATAGCCACTGTAGGAAGTATCTGTTAACACTGGTTACTAAAGAGAAAATATATGTAGCAATGAATGTATACCCAGGATTTTAACACTACCGTATTCTTATCCCTGAATAACAGCAGCTACGTCAGTCTAATGTTCTGAAAACCCTTTGCTCTTGACTATTCAGTTTATATATGGCAGTGTTTAAAGGATGTACTCCAGTAATATTTTCTAATTGCCATTGAGGTTGTTTAATCAAAATATCAGTGTTCATTTCTGTTGTATCCTTATTTATGCTTCTGTTGTGGTTAGTTTTTTTACATTAGAAATGTAACTGTGTCTCAACACAGATGTATTTCCTCTTACGGTAGTGTTCTGTTTCCTGAAATACTAGAATCATAGAACGTTTTGCATTGGAAGGGACCTTTAAAGGTCATCTAGTCCAACCCCTGACATCTTTCCTTTTACATCCTTTTACATCTTTCCTTTTTCTTCATATAGGATTTTTTAATCTGACTGCACAGACACACTGGTGTGGGTTTTTTTCAGAAAAACATAAACCCTTCAAAATGTGATTGCTTCTTTTTTACCAAAGTCTTTGCTTCAATTGTAAACAAATCAAACCTTTGTAAATATTAATTTTCTTTTTGCCTGTAAAGTGCTTTTCACTAAACTCTAAACTGTTTTGCATAGATCTTAACTGCGCTGTAGATAAAACATTGAAGAAGGTTTTAGTGCGTAAGCAAGACAGGAAAAGAAAGTAATCTTAAGTAAACAGCTTTTAGGAGGCTTCTGATGTTGTGGAAAAGCAAAGCAGCTGCTTTGTCTGCAGGACATTCAAATGAAATTAAAAGGAATGAAACCGGTTTCAACAAGAAAAGCCTTTTAAAATGTAGAATCTTTGGAGTTTTATGAACTATTCCTTGTGATGAAATAGTCTTTGCTCTAAAGAACATACCCTATATTGCCCACCTCTTCCCCTAGAGAGCAGTTTAGGATATATCTTGATTTTTAAAACTGCAGATAGTTGTCTTGTCATGGCATTTGTGTTAACATAGTCAGTGTTAACTGGTACAAAAGCTGTAGCGTAGCTGTCATTGTGAGAAATACCCGTAGCTCAACTGCATCACGGTGGTGTTCTCATTCTTCCTGACAGCTTGTGTTAGGCAGGGCCAGAGTTTAAGGATGTATTCTAAATGAAAAGGTGAGATTAGAATGTAGCTTTCCCGGGATCATACATTGTCTTAATGCAGTGTGCTATGAGACAGAGACAGGGAGTTCTACAGTTTGTCTCTGAGGGGCTTTTATAGACTTCCAGTGGTAACTTCAGGGAAGAGCTCAATCCCAAATGATTAAAAAAAACCAACCAAACATTATTTTAATTAATTTTAAAAACATATTTAAAAGAGCATAATGTTGGTCTCTGAAAGATTGGAGTTAGCATTCCACAAAGCCTGTTTTTGTTCCGTATCCAATAATCTCCAAGCTGATGGATAACTAGTTGTTTTCTTTGCTGCAGAACTAATAGAAAAAAAATCTAGTGAGAATTTTAAAAGTGAGATTTTAGAGGCAGAAGTTTTGCCAATTTTTAACATAGATGAAAAAAAGCATATAGATTTCGACAAATTCTTCTATTTACTTCACCAGTGCTCACTCCAAATTAGGTCTGAACATAGGAAATCACATTAGTGTTCAGCAGCATTGCATAGGTAGAAGCTCAGGATAAACTGATAAGAAAGTCAATTTAACCTGTAGGATATTCATTATTTATGAAGACAGAGAAGAAACCGGTCTTGATTCTCAGATTTTATGATACATTTTAATTTAAATGGTTTAGTTAAAATGAAGTGACAACAGTTTAGCAATCCTGCAATCTCAGTTTTATGAAATTACTCTCCAGACCAGGAATGCACCTAAATCTTTAATGATGTTTCCACATTTCTGAAATTGAAAACCTTAAATTACTTTTAATGTTATAGGTGGGAACTGTAGATAAATAACTACTTGTAGCTTCAAAACATCCAGCCTGTGACATGCTGAGTGCCTTTTGTTGCAGTGTTCCAGGCTAAAGCACAATGGAAGTGAAGCTGCATTGTTGAAAAAAGAAGCACCTTAATCCACTTCCAGAGCAGGACTGAAACGGGGGAAGAACTGACAATGCCTTAGCTTCTCCTTACTATCTTCTGCTGATCTCATCTTTCAGTGTCACTGGAGCTGATTTCAAGGAGAAATCTGATAGTAAGTATTCAGTGGCCAAGTGAGTGCACAGTTCTTCAGTGCTGAATTATCCTCAGCTGCTTATTGTTAGCAGCTAGACAACAGGGCTGGTGGGACAGCAACCCACCTGTGGCCACAGCAAAATAGGGCATGTCCAAACTTAAAGCTATTTTTTTTCTTCAGTGGCATGGTATTTCAAAAGCATTTTGCATAACTGAAGGTTATGCAACTGAAGGTACGTGTCCATATAACCAGCAAGAGACAGGGACAACGGGTGAAACTACAGTGCAGCAGTGATGAAAGGCATTGTTTTGCATCCTGCTTATGAAAGAGTCACTGATACTCTGTAGCCAAAACCACTTGCACTTTAACGGATGCTTGTCACCTCGTGGACTAAATTTTCCATTCTGATGAGACAGTTGTGAGAGATTTGAAAGGTTTTGAATTTTCTCTGACATATGCATCAGTAGTGGCTCTGATGACAGGTAGAAAACCAACATATTATTTGGTGGTGAATCCAGCTCTGGATAGCAAGAATGAAGACAGGTCAAGACTTGTTCTTGCCCACTTCGTTGCTTGCTGAGGCTTTTTGCAAGTCTTTCATTTAAAGGGTGCCCCTGCGTACCTTCATTTTGAAAACTCTTTCAAAAGCACTGGGATTTTTTTCATTATTACTTTGTATAGTCATGAATGCTTTTGACACTTGCCTGAGGTAGCCCGCACTTAGATTTAGCACCATGTAAAACCCTTCACTACTTTCAAAAGCTTTTTTAAGGTTTGTAGAACAAGCACTCAAAAGCTAGGAAGCCTGAATTCCAGATGCATATGAGTTATGAAGCTGTCTTTGAGTGATGACTTTTTTTCTTCTTCCTAATTCTCTGCCACTTTCCTGTTTTGTTTTTTTCTTTTAACTTCAAAGAATGTTTGGTTTTTGACGGGGAAGAACGGTCACTTTTCCAATACATCTTACTTGCTACATTGTTATTGATATCCTGTAACCACGGTAGTATTTTTAAATGACTTGAACAGTAACTAAAGTGTGCAAACAGGTAAAGTGCCTGTATCTTATTTCACTCGAGATATTCAAGTGGCATAATTTTACATATATATATTACCATGGATAAAAATATGCTATTAAAGCATGTATCAGAAAAAAAGTATTATAACTTTAGGCCATTTTGAGGTTTAAAGAGGAATTTCACCCCTAATACGTAAGGATGACTGGATGACAACAGTTGTAAGCTGCACGCTCTGTGTGTATCGGTTTCTAGAGGATCTAGTCCCGCTGCTCCGTGCCTCTCCCTGGGATGCCACTTCAGCCCCGCACTTCCTGCTGACAGCCTTTTTCCCGAGCCCTTTGCCATTTCTGAATGCCCT